>CAUYRH010014752.1:0-14719 GCA_963574655.1 Perodicticus potto
CCGTCATTGTTGTTTGGCGGGCCCAGGCTGGATTCGAACCCGCCAGCTCAGGTGTATGTGGCTGGTGCCTTAGCCCGCTGAGCCACAGGTGCCGAGCCTCTAGTGCACATATTCTTATGGTAAAATGATTTTTTCTTCTAGCTAGACACCTAGTTATGGCAGTGCAGGATCAAATCATAGTTTTACTTTTAGTCCTTTGAGGATTTTCCATACTTCTTTCCAAAGAGGCTGTATTAGTTTGCAACCCTATCAGTAGTATCAAAGTGTTGCCTTCTTACCACATCCACTTCAGCATCTGCAGCTTTGGGACTTTATGATGTGGTCTCTTGTCACTGGGGTTAGGTGGTATCTCAGGATACTTTTGATTTGTATTTCTCTGATGATTAGGGATGAAGAGCATTTTTTTCATGTGATTTTTGGCTATCCATCTGTCTTCTTCAGAGGAGGTTCTGTTCATATCTCTTGCCCACTTATAAATAGGATTGTTTGCTATTTTCTTGTTAAATTTGAGTTCTCTGTAGATTCTAGTTACCAGCCCTTTGTCAGATTCATAGCATGCAAATATCTTCTCCCATTCTGAAGGCTGTCTGTGTGCTTTAGTTTTTGTACCCTTAACTATGCAGAAGCTTTTTAGCTTGATCCTGTCCCATTCATTTATTTTTGGTGCTGCTGCAGTTGGCATGGGGGTCGTCTGTGCCCATGGCTCAGTGGGTAGGGTGCCGGCCTCATATACCAAGGGTGGCAGGTTCAAACCCAGCCCTGGCCAAACTGCAACAAAAAAACAGCTGGGTGTTGTGGTGGATGCCTATAGTCCCAGCTACTCAGGAGGCTTAGGCAAGAGAATTGCCTAAGCCTAGGAGTTGGAGGTTGCTATGGACTGTGTGATGCTATGGCACTCTACCGAGGGCGATAAAGTGAGACTCTGTCTCAAAAAAAAAAAAAAAAAACAACAACAAAATAAAATAAAAATTAAAAAAATCTTTTCCCAGGCTCATGTTGTTAGGAGTTTTCCCCATGCTTTCTTCTAGAATTTTTATTATTTCAAGAACACAACTTCTTAACCACTAAGTCAAAACGACTGAGCAGCTGAGCATTCTTGTCAATGACTCTCTAAGACCCTTCTAGTATTTCCCTTGGGAATTAGTGTCCATTTGCCTGATTTACCTGAGAGGGGGAGACCTTGGCATTGAGTATATTAAAACAAAATTAAATTTAATTTATAATAGCAGTTAATGTTGTTTTAAAGAACCAGACTGAGTATAGAATTAGTTGTTTCTTACAGGGATTGTTATACCAAATAGGAAATTTGTGAAGACGATAACTCTGGAAGATAAAGGCAAGCCCTTAAACTTAGAAATTTGGCCTTACTATTAGTGATTCTTCTTTTTACAAATCTGAAAGGTTAAAGTCATATGGTCTGAGCACTTCCTGGAGGGATTAAAGATCAGAGATGTTTTTTAGGAAGATGTCACATGAGAAATGAGGTAAAGACCTAGATAAGACCAAAGTTGGCTCTTAATCTTGAACTTCTAGGCTCTAGTGATCCTCCTGCCTCAGCCTCCCGGAGTGCTGGGATTATAGGCATGATCCATTGTGCCCAGCACAGTTGGTTCTTAAAAGGCAAAGATACTAGACATGCAGAGTGAGTTATCCAGGAAGAAAAAGGCCTTTAAATTAATACCAGGGGCAGCAAGTACCCGGCAATAGGCTGTCTTTGGGGAAAAGGAGAAATAGATAATTAATGGTTTTGAAAGTCAAACCACAGAACTGCCCTTTTCAAGTTTTTTCATAAATACAGAGGGGAATGGAAATAACATTTGATACGGTAATCAGAAGCAGTGAAGGACTTGTTAATAGAGCTTTGATCACATTCATCTTACGTGAGAAAGTACTTGGCGAGTAAGACTATAAATAAATCAAGGTCAGGGAGATGCCTACTTAATGTTCACATTTGCTTCAATGTTCTGCACAGAATATTACCATACAGTAAAATCCCTGTGGCATTTCCAGTGTTACTTACCATCATTCATCTACCCATCTTTCTGTTCTTTCTATATATCCCTTCGAGCCTCTGCTATAGGCTCTGAGCCCTGGCTTGGGTACTGAGGACATAGTAGTGAAGGAAGTCACACATGACCTTGCTATGTTCGGTCTCCATAAAAAGCACAAATGTCTGATCGCAGCAGCATTCAGTACCTTGGTAGAGGGACCTGGTCTTGTTGGAGTGAGAAGAAAACAATGAGGGAGAGTATGCCTTTCCCTGAGAGGCTGGGACCTCATTCACTTGCGAGTTTGATGTTACACACATTTTCCCTAAAGTTGAATTTCTTTTACAGGAAAGATTCTTGAATGATGGCGTTTGGGGACGAAAAGCCTTTTCTGCTGTGTGTCGTTGTCATCGTCTTCTTTTTTTTTGGTTTATAGTAGTATATTACACTGGGGTTATGGCTCAGTAATTAAACCCATGGCTAAAGGCAAGGGTGTTGAATTGCAAATTTGTCTTTTTACTGCTGGATAAAATAATATTGACCAACATTTGCATAGTTAACAATTGGCTGAATACTTTCATGTGGTGGTTTAAATTTGTATCTCAACTCTATCTCTGGCCCTCCTTCCTGTCTCTCCTCATGCACACTACGTCCCAGTTGGGAGGACAGGCAGAGGATCATTGTCATTGTCTCCAGCAAAATCAAATGCATTTTGAAGATTTGCTGTGTTGGAGACTGACAGTAAAATTATAGCATGTGCCCACCGCCTGTGTTTTCCCCCTCTCAAACACAGCATCTAGAGAGGGGATGGATTCTTTAAAATATGCATTGATTTCTCCTGAGGCATGTGTAAGGCTTATTGGGATATGTAGGAGAAAGCCCTAACTCAGAACAAGTGAGAGTGTGTGTGGGGGATAGTGTGTATGTGTGTGATAGTGTGTGTGACTGTCTGTGGGTAGTGTGTGTGTCGGACAGTGTGTGGGGGATAGTGCCTGTATGTGGTGAGGAAGGAGCTTCCTGCAAAATCTTGAATAACGAGCATGATATAGGTGGAAAATGATGGGTGGAGGGGGTCCTGTGCAGACAGAGGGTGAGCTTAACTGGATGGGAAGTTAAAAAGCTCAGATTGAAGCCAGACCTTTCAGTTCTTTCCCTGGTGCTCATTCCCTGAACTAAGCTGCCACTCAAGTGGAGGGACGGGTGGAAGAAGGTAAAGACAGCCAGCACGAGGGCAGCAAGGACTCAGAACAGGCTGTTTTTTGGGAAGGAGTGAAATCGATAATTATATGTGAGGCTAGTAAAGTCACATTTGTTTGCTTCACAACACCCCAAATTAAGTGTTGCTGCCTCCATTTTGCAGAGGGGAGGAGCTGAGGTCCAGCAAGGTAGGAGCCAGGTTGGACTGGACCCTACATTGCCCTGGTTTGGGGAGGGGGTAGAGCCAAGTGGGAATGGGGGTGGACGTCTGAAGACAGTCTCCCTGGTGGCCAGGTATGGCTGCACTCTTAGGAGACATCATGAACAAAAGGATTTTGGGAACTGGTTTGGGGGCTTCATTCTCCAATCCTGTCATTCTTGTGGAGAAACATGTTTGCAGACCCATTTGTGGGCCAGGCCTGGCCAGATGCTTCTTTACTTTCTAATTGACAGATTAGACCTATGCTGGCTCCTCGGGCCCTGCACATGTGGACACCTGCCAGCTTTCTCAGCTACAGTAATGAAGGCTTTTATGAGTTTTCAGAACTTGGGGTAAGGCAGAGAACAAGTTTCTAACATCAGACTTAATGATGGGGGTAAAACTTTATTTTTATAAAGTATATTGAATTTCTGCAGGGTGATGGGGTAAATCAACCTATAACTGACTTAAGAAAGGCTGTGTTTGTTGAAGGAACTCCACAGAGAAACATACCTAGGGGAAAGATACAATTCAGGACATGTGACTGTTAAAGAAACAAGTTACTGTGAGATCATCAGGACACACAGTGGGGGCAGGGGAGCCTTTTCCTGCAGCATGTTGCCCCTGAAGCTTAATGATGGAGGTGACTATTGAGTTTTATTTCAGAATTAAGCTTTCTGAACAATAAACTTTATTCTGCCTACTTTTGCTACAAAACCTTCTGCCTGGGGGGAGGCAGGGCTGGAGGGAGAGACTGTTTTAAATCACATTTAGTTGTGATCAGCTAAACAAAGTGGTAGTTTTTGACAGGGTGGATTTAGAATTTGCTTAATTGCTGTGTGCCAGGATACTCTGAACATTTGGGGTTAAAATCAAGGTAAAATTTCTAGATTTTGTGAGGATCCTCCATTCTTAAACAGATGCTCTCATTTCTTCTTTCTGGATAACTATTTTCATTTTCTGTGGAAACATGCCAACGACTCCATTGTTTGGGGAGAAATGAGTCAGCATTGCTAGCAGTCACTGCTTTCTCAGCTTTTTGCAGGAAGTCAGGTTTTTGATTTTCTTCCTCCAAAGAAGATAGTGTCTGCAGTGTTGTGAGCGAAGAACCTCTGAGGAGACAGGTTCGGTCACTGGGCTAGAACTTGGGATTCTGAAAGAAGACTTTGGTCTTGACATTTTAGGACTCCTATGTGAAACCAGCAGAGAAACCCAGTATCATTATAGGATGGAGGGGGCTATCTTGTGTGTGTGTGCTGGGACAGCAAGCAGGAAGAGTGCACCTTACAAAACATTGCCCTGTATGAAGCGGGACATGTGCAGCGGGACGTGTGCAGCGGGGCGTGTGCAGCGGGACGTGTGAAGTGGGATGTGTGCAGCGGGATGTGTGCAGCGGGACGTGTGCAGCGGGACATGTGCAGCAGGATGCGTTCTAGGCTTACCCTTGGAGCGCTGGGTGAATATCTGGACTCTGTTTCTCTGTGTGTGCTGGATATTGGTGGAAGTAGGATAAGCTATTCTTGTAATGCTTTCAGAGAAACTTACTAAGTATCTACGTTGGCTCTCCTGATGGGCACACTCTGTGTCTTGCAAACTTTTGTGGTTACACATCAGGTAAGGTGCAGTAGGGATGCCCTGTGTGCCATCTTAACATTTTGTGTTGCATGTGTCTTTTGTAGCATTGTGCTAGACAGCTGCAGCTTGGCCTGAGAACCTCCCCAATGGCAGGCAGATGATCCCTTGCCAGTTCCATCAGTCACAAATGCTGTTCAGATCAGGTACCTAGTCTACCAAGGAACCTTAGTCTGTTGGAAAGAGCCAGCAGGGAACGATGGTTGAACCTCTGTTGGGTAGGGACTGTGCCCGTGAAGGGCAGAGCTTCTTGCTGGACAGTGCCTGCCTCTGGCCTCACAGGGGCAGTTTCCCAGCCCTATGGCATAAATAGAGAAAGTAGCCCCCTGGAGGGAGGATGGTGTGCACAATGGGAAGTATTGTGTACCACGGGGCTGGGGAGCCTCTAGCCATCTAGGTCCCTGATAATCCTCTCAGGTTGACCAGCACAATTAGAACATTAGTAAGCCATCAGCAGCCGTAAATTGATGGCTGCTGTGCTCTTGATTTCGTTCTAACTTACCCTGTCTGCCTGGCGCCACTACTGCACAAGACTGGTTGGTGAGTTTATGGGGGTTGAGTAGCCATTCTCTTACCAGCTTTTGACGCAGTGAACTTTGTTACTGTTTGAAGTGGAATTTGAGAACAGCTGCACAGCTTGACAGTGTTTTTTAAATTCTGCCTGCTTAATATCCCATCATGTCAAGACCAGGAGAACACTGAGGGAAGAAAATAGATTTTTAAATGAGGATTGGGAATTGCAGTATTATCTTGTTTCTGCTAAAGATAAGATGATTTGCTTGCTTTGTGGTACTGCAATATCAGCATTGAAGAAATTCAGTGCTCATCAGCATCATAACACTCATAGGGCCACAAATACTTTAAATTAGAGGGAGGGGCATGAAAGGTTGAATTGTAGAAATTAGAAGATGAAAAGCAAAAGTGTAGACAATTGTTTCAAGCAGGAATAAGACCTGGAAATAACTCCACTGAAACAATTATAAAGTAGCTTATATCCTTAGGGAAAAAAGGGGAGCCATTTAGTGATGTAGACATTGTCAAAGTTGTGGGATGCTTGAACCCCGAGGTTTCAAAGTACAAACAACGGCCCCTTTCAAGAGGAACCGTACCTGATTGGCAGTATGAATTAACCTTTAACTTGACAGAACATGCAATACTTTAAAAGGAAAATGTATATTATTCAATTGCTTTGGATAAATCAACTGATTACTCCTGACATGGCACAGGATTTATGCTTCATTTGGATCATAACAGAAGATTTTCTTTGCTATGAATAGTTATCTTGCTTCGGGCATTCTTGTGAAAGAACACAGGGAATAGATATCTTCAACAACTTTTAAGATAAATTTCATGAAGTTGAATTGAATTTGGTAAATTTAGTGAGTTCATGTACAAATGGTGCACCTTCCATGACAGGAAAACATGAAAGGTTCACTGCACAGATTTAAAAAAGTATTAAAAGATCCAGATGCTCTCATTTCTTTTCGTTATATTTTACATAAACAAAATCTGTATTCTAAAGCTACTACTTTTCAATTTTCCACTTTATTTTATTAAAAAAATTGCCAACTCATGTAAAATAATTCTTCAAGTCATAAAGAATAGAAACCATATCAAATATTAATTTTTACAGTACCTGAAACTATAATGCTTGTGGTCTTTTAAGTAGTTAGCCTTTAAACTGCCTCGGAATTAAATACCTAGCTTTTCTCAGGAAGCTGTTGCAAACCAGATAATTTTCTGTCACAAGGAGCCTCATTTTTAACAGAATAAAAATGTGACTCCCTTGAACTCCTCTTAATATTACCATCTTAAACTTTCTTTTGTTGTCAGAAATTATTTTTCAAGACCTGAATCTTTCTAAGTTTATTTTTATATTTACAACAACTTTACTATTTGATTCTGTTTTTTTTTTTTTTTGTAAAAATATGTGAAGAAACAGAAGCTACTACTTTAAGTGACACTTTGCAACGTGGTCAGTTTTGTAATGTGATAACGTTGAATGAGGTATTCAATATGGATTTGCCGTATCATTCTAAAGTGTGTTGGCTAACGCTGGGACAGGTGTTAGCTAAAACTTTATCTCTCTGAGAACAGATAGCTAAATTTTATGAAGAATAGTATCAGCAGTGTGAATTACTGAAGGAAGATTTCTATAGGAATGCAGCATTTCTGTGTGATACCATGTCAAACCAAACCAACTTGAATATTTCTTTGCAAGGCGAAAATAAGTATATAGGATATGGGGCAAGAAATATAAGCATTTGAAAAAAGTTATCTTTTTTTCAAAATACTTCTTCAAAAAGAAATTTTAGACGAGCGTTTCTACCATTTAGCAAAGGTCATTGCCGAGCAGGATGATATATGCAAATCTTCTGAAGAATATGCAGCTGTCATAGACCTATTAGTTGGAGAATACAATGAAAGTTTTTCTGACTTTGAGAATCATGACATCACACTCAAATTAGCATTTCATCCTTCCCTAATGGATATGATCAAGGCAGCTAAAGAACTACAGATGGAATTGATTGAACTCTCAGTAGATGACATTTTAAAGTCATTGTTTGATGCTCAGAAAGATCCAATTGAAACATGGAAAAATGCAGTAGAATGCCCAGGCTTTCGACAACGTGTCTGAAAAATGCTTTCTTGGTTTTCAATCACATATTGCTACGAATACATTCTCCTACCTAACCCAAATCAAGATACCCTGATGGTTTACAGATGACTGATACCCATCTAAAAGATCAACTGAAACTGCAGACTTCCACGCTGCAAGCAAATAGTCAAATGCTTTCTAACAAAAAGCAGATAGAACAAAGTCATTAAAAAGTTAATTAACGGCTTGGCACTTGTGGCTTAAGCAGCTAAGGCGCCAGCCACATACACTTGAACTGGCGGGTTCGAATCCAGCCTGGGCCCGCCAAACAATGACAGCTGCAACCAAAAAAAAAAAAAAAAAAAGTTAACTTTATAATTAACAAATAGTTTTAATTTTTGAAATTATTAAGAGCATAGTGGTTACAAAATAATGTACATTTTAAAGTATATCTAATTGAAGTTTTTGAATGCAGCCTTATTTGATTATAGCTAAATTAATGTGGCTTTCCAATGTGAAAAAATTCCCCACCCTGGTGTAATAGAATGTAGTGCATTTGTACTTTTAAAATGTTGATGCTTAATTTTGGGGGGAAGATTCTTTTAGATAACCTTTACCAATTCGAGTTATCTATATCCCAGTGGACCCTATTACTTAGTTTAGTTCACTACTATTTTGTGGCCTATGTTACATTTTTAAGTAGGAAAAGAAAATGTGTATGTGAGATTATGTAGATTAGTTGCCCTTTTAACATGATTGCTGGTCTTGTGTTGGAGCATGAACTGTGGGATAGTCCACACATCCCTGTCAAGCTCTGCATGATTATTACTTTACATGTAGCGGGGAGGCTGTGGGGCCACGGTGGCCTGGTGTGGGTACAATTCTGTCACTTACTTTGTGTAGGCTTGTAGCCTTTCTGAGCCTCAGTTTCTTTTGCTCTAAAATGGTGATAGCAGTCAGTCCAAGGGTTGCTTCGAAGATAAAATGGGATAATTTTGTATGTATATGAATAAAGAAACAAAATGCCTGGCATTTGTATGCAGTAAGTAGGCAATAGCTGCAATTATGTTAAGGCCCAAATGTGATCTTGGGACTATTTTTCACCGATCAGGCATCCAGGGGCTTTGCCTAGGGCCTTTGCTTGGTGCTGTTTTTTGCAGACCCTAGAACAGTGCTTGGCACATAGTGGGCACCCAGCTAGTACTTTCTGGGTATGGAGAACAATCAGGGGAAAGGGAAGAGGCAGATGTTCTCTGGGTCCAGCAGTCTGGAGAGTGCACTTGTGAAAGGGAGTGGGCCCTAGAGGCCGGAGTGGAGGTGGTGATTGCTTGGAGCACTTGAGTGGGAAAGTCTGTCTGGGCCTGGTTTCCCTGACCTAGATTCCCAGGGAACCCTCATAAAATTTTGAATTTTGCTGCAATCCCCCGACCCATATACCCATATACTCAGCTCCTAAAAATATGTGAGTAAGAAATTCCTTTTTAGTGTCATCCTTAATATGTGAGAGGCTAACATTAATTAATTACCATTTTTTTGAGAGACAGAGTCTTGCTCTTTCACCCAGGCTGGAGCTTAGTGGTGCCATCATAGCCCACAGCTACTTTGAATGTCTAGGCTCAAGTGATCCTCCTGCCTCAGCCTTCCTATATAGCTTCCTATACACTACAGATGTATGCCACTATGCTTGGCTAACATTTTAATATATTTTGTAGATGCAGGGTCTTGCTGTCTTTCTAGGCTGGTCTCAAACTCCTGGCCTCAAGTGATCCCCCCACCTTGGCCTGACTGTACCCAGCTGAGAGGCTAACATTTAAAAAAGAACTTCTTTGTGCTTGCTTCAGCAGCACATATAGTAAAAAAGAACTTCCTCAGAAACAGACTCTAACACATACAGGCATATATATACAATATGTATATATACAATTGTTAGGGTCTCACACTAACAAACAGACTCTTTGCCTCGCACAAGCTTATGAAATATGCATCAGAAAGAGATTACTTAGCAATATTAGCAATACAGCTGGTTTGATTTTGAAAAACATTTATTTAGGCTGATGCCTGATTGGGTATCATACCAAATTGGCTATGAGTAGACAGATCCTCTGATATGAAAACAAAATGTTGTCTGAGTAGGAAATATATTTGCTGCAAAGTAGGAAATACATTTGTTATAAAAAGAGCTTATTTGAATTGAGAAATAAATAGATGAAAAAGAGGAATAGTAATGCAGCTGATAAACAGAAATAGGACAATTTTAATCGTATTTTATAAAAGCAAGTGGGAATAAGCTACCATTTTTATCTACCAAGTTTGTAAATAAATCAATGAAAATGTAGCAGGAAACTGACGCAGACAGAAGACTCCAGGCACCAGTTGGAAGAGGAAGCAACTTTATTCTCCAGCCAGGAGACTCGGCGGACTAGTGTCCTAAAAACCGAGCCACCCGACTTAATCTCTTGCCTTTCTTTTATACATTTTTTAGGGCTGAAAGTCATGAAGGATGTGAGAAATGTGACACAGACGTGAAAGTCTTGGGACTCAAGGTAAGGTCAGGTTGTCCTGTGCCCTTGGAACTGGGCGGGCTACCTGTCCTCAAAGGCAACAGAAGGTTAAGGAAGTTACAAGGTCACTATCTAGGCCCAACACATACCAAGGGAAGGACATACAGATAACAGAGACATCTGCGGCAGTAGAGGTAGGAGTGTTACAGACTGTTTGGCTAATGCCCAAACAGAGTGACCAGGACAGATCTTTAGCTCTGCTTTTACTTCCTTGCCTCAGAAACAATAGTTGGGTCGGCACAGATACACTCTTTTACATTGTTGGTTATATTCTGAGTTAGCATAAAACTTGTGAAAAACAATTTGACAGGTAATCTAAAAATCAGTAAATGTGGAGTTATCTAATGAGTTGGTGTCTCTTGTGGAATTTATCCTAAGAAACTAGTACCAAAAAATCCCCTCTACACACAGGTTGTTGACGGTAGCTTTATTAATAATAGTAGAAAATTTGAAGTATCTTAAAAGTTTAGAAACTGGAATACATCCCCTGGGTGGGTTCTCTAGTCATTAAAAGTGATGATTTTGAAGATAAACATAACAGAAACAATTTAATGTGACAGTCACTGAAAAAATAGGAATCAAAATTTTATATAGAAAATGACTTCAATTAAACATGTATGAAAAATATCTTAAATATAATAATAGACATTTCCCCACAGAGTGATTGTTTCATGAGGACTCTTCCTCTGTCCTATGTCACAAATGTACTAATGTTGCAGGAAGACAAGGCCCAACGGAGAGAAAGAGCACCAAAATACCACGTTTATAAAGAGGAAGGGCTTTATTCACCAGCTGGGAGCTTACAGCATAGAAGAATTCCAAATGACTGTGCTCCCCGTCTAGCTTGAGCTTTCCCTTTTTATTGACAGTCAAGAAGTTCCACCCCACAGGTACCCTTCTCATTGGCCAGTTTGAATCAAGCAGGTGATGCTAGTCCAGCCCCCACAGAATTACAGGATTTCACAGAACTTGGAAATTTCTAAGTTCCAGGAAGTTAAGTTTATAAATTCCTAAGGGATGAGTCACCATGGAGAGGACCCTGCAAGTGTATCCTTGTGCTCTCCTTGACAAGACCTGTTTTCCCAGACCTCACCCTTCTCGGGTATCTTCTCTCACTAAAATTTTGTAATTTGTTTTATAATTTCAAATATTATCTATTTAAATAATTATTACTCTGCTAAGGGAGATCAAAAAGAAGAAGAAATTACAGAAAATGCAAGCATTTAAAAGTCATTCACATGTCTCATTTTCTGCTCCTAAACATTGCACTAATGCAGTGTTTTCAACCTTTTTTATCTCACAGCACACTTGAATCTATAGTTAAACTTCTGTGGCACACTTAAATTATGTTGATTAAAAAAGTTAGAAAAAGAATATACTTTGCTTTGAACTTCTTTAGAAAATATTGATCTTTAAAAATTTTCGAGGCACACGTAAGAGCCTTTCAGGGTACACCGGTTGAAAATCACTGCACTAATGTGTGGGAGAGCTTTTTTTTTTTTTTATTAAATCATAGCTGTGTACATTAATGCAATCAAGGGGTACAATGTGCTGGTGGAGACTTTACCTCTTTCATATTTACATGGATGGAGCTGGAACATATGCTTCTTAGCAAAGTATCTCAAGAATGGAAGAAAAAGTATCCAATGTACTCAGCCCTACTATGAAGCTAATTTATAGCTTTCATATGAAGGCTATAACCCAATTATAGCACAAGAATATGAGAAAAGGAGCAAGGGAGGGGAGGGGAGGAGAGAGGGGAGGTTGAGTGGAGGGAGGGATATTGGAATCACATCTATGGTGCATCTTAGAAGGGTACAGGCAAAACTTACTAAATGCAGAATACAAATGTCTTCATACAATAATTAGGAAAATGCCATGAAGGCTATGTTAAACAGTTTGATGAAAATGTTTCAGATTGTATATGAAGCCAGCACATTGTACCCCACAATTGCACTAATGTACACAGCTATGATTTAATAACAAAAAAAAGGATTTTTTTAAAT
Organism: Perodicticus potto; assembly: GCA_963574655.1. Classification (NCBI taxonomy): domain Eukaryota; kingdom Metazoa; phylum Chordata; class Mammalia; order Primates; family Lorisidae; genus Perodicticus; species Perodicticus potto. The sequence goes on from CAUYRH010014752.1 coordinate 12,183, forward strand.
TTACTTTGTGCAGCTTGTTTATGGGGAATAAATATAGGACATTAAAAAGACAGTGTATTACTAGATTCTTAATAAATTGGCTATTTTGAAAAAGATGGGTACTTCTCAATTTTATCAGAACAAAGGTATGTATTCGCTGCGGCTGAATGAGAAAATAAGGAAAGAAACAGGACTAACACGGCCTACATAAAAGTCATCCCATTGTGAGAAGCATTGTACATCCCCAGTGCCCAACCGTTTGGGGACTAGGGGCCAGTTTCATGGAAGACAACTTTTCCATGGACCTGGTGGCGGGGCATGGGATATAGTTTGAGGATAATTCAAGTGCATTACAGTTATTGCACACTTTATTTCTAATCAGACAGGAGGCAGATGTCAAGTGATAAAGGGAGCAAGGGGTAATAGCTGTAAATACAGATGAATCCTTGCTACTCACGGGCTGCTGTGAGGCCGGTTCCTAACAGACAATAGACAGGTACCAGTGTGTGGCCCATGGAGTTAGGGAAGGCAGGCCTACATCAAGGAAATTGTAGAGGTCTCTGAGGAACATACAGAAAACACTCTGCAAAAGTAAGAATCGGTAATTAGTAAACGCTACATGTAATCAGACACCCCCATTCAACAGTAAACTACTCATCACTCCTGTCTCCTCCTCTCTCTCCTCATGTTGCAAATACCGTGAAGCTCCAAACTGAAGCTAAAACAGAGGATGATATTATGCAAGGAAAATGAAAAGGATCATCCATGCCTCTCTTCTTATTGTGATTTTGATGGCTAGGGATAGCCTTGAATTTCATTTAAATTAAGCAAGGTTTGGATTTTCGTATTTGCACTGATTACATTTTGTTATTAGAAAAACAGCCTATTGTCTTCTATTGACTGGTAAAACCAGATCTTTCATCCCAGTGCAAAGAGCAAGTTGAGAGACAAAATAAATGACAAGACAATTCTGGAAAAGAGTGGAGTTTCTCTATGCTGCCCCCGTGCAGTTTCGTTCATTCGATAATCTCTGATATGTGCATCGGCCAGGAGGGCACAGAGAGTGTCACTATCCTTCTGTTCCAAGCAGAAGTTACCAGTATGTTTCATGAAGTTATTTTAGCTCCCTTAGGGTGGAATTCCCCTTGAACACAATGGAGTTTTTGAAGATTCTCTGTTTCCTGCTAATTAAAATACTTGCTTTTATAAGCAGATGTTCAAAGTCTTTCTAGACTTCCTAATGGAACTAAGTATGAAATGTATGAAAAATGAGTTTTTTTTTCACTTAAGCCACACACACACCATATTGGATGTTCTCTGATCAGTTGGTTCTTGTCTGGGTATAATGAGTGAAATAAAATTTTAATTATGTTATTCAGGTTGTCATTTTCAATTGAAAACAAATTAAGAACACTAGTTCTAGGTTTTCCTGCACAGAATGTTTTTTATTTTTTTTTCCTGGGTTCTTGGTGTATATCCCTGCACAGATTTTTTAAAACAATAGATTAATATAATGAGCAGTGATTTTGCATCACATTTCTCACTGAATATCCTCAGGTATCTTTGGTCTGTAAAAGGAATTAATTGTTTTGAAATGTTTTAATAACCACTCTCAAATCTCCAAAAGGCATTGTAAGAGAGGTAGACATGAGCAAGTGGGTGGCAAATGTCGTTAGGCTATTTTGGCCTGGCTGGAGTCAGGATGGCCTAAGTGGTCATATGGAGTAGTCATTGTAATAGAGCTAATTGAAACCCTGCAGGTGTGGGACCTTGCTAGTGGGTTGCCTTGAGACAGAGGCTAATAAATGTCCCAGGGACTCTCTGAGATGGACAGATAGATGTGCTCATACTGACTTGGGTTGTTTTGAGAGCAGCCTGATTAAGACCCCTGGGAGGAGCCTCCCAAGAAAGAACAGACAATGTGTTGAGGGGGTCATCAAGGACTGAGTAGGTGTTTGATCTACAATAAAGGGTCCACAAGGACTGACCAATCAAAAAGAGGTAGAAAAACCACAAAGTACTGATAAGGTCAAGGTCTCAATAAAGGGCGCACAGTTAAGCTAACAGTGTTCCTAAGTGCACTACCCTCATTAACTTAGTAAAAATCACACCTGCCAGCACCAAGACAGTTTACAAACACCATGACAACCCCAGGAAATTGCCTGACAGGGATAGAAAAGGGAACGGTTCTCAATTTCAGGAATTCTCTATTCTTTTCCAAGAAAAACTGTGAATATTCCACTCCCCACCTAACATAGAATTAGGAAGTCAGAATAAAAGGAGAAATCTTTATATATATATATATATATATATATATATATTTTTAAATACATGTATTTTATTATTCTTCATTACATTATTTCCCTCCCCCCACCCGTCCGTGATAAGACAGAATTGATTTACAGAAAAGAATACAGAAAACACCAAAGCTCCTGGTAGTGGGAGAGATTTCAAGTGGGGAGAGAGATGCTCTCTCTGTTCCTCTCCCGGTCTTTCCCCGTCTCCTCCTCTAGGCCTCTAGCCTCAGGGTATATATAGGTGTATGGGTTCCTTGGCCA
>CAUYRH010014753.1:0-50235 GCA_963574655.1 Perodicticus potto
CCCGCCGGCGCCCGGCCCGGCCGCCCCCCCCCCAAAACCCAACCCACCAAAAAAAAAAAAATGTTTTTAAAAAAAAAAAAAAAAAAAAAAAAAAAAAAAAAAATACTGATCATAGTGTTTTAGGGATTCCTGATAATTCCAATATCTAAATTATCTCTTAAGTCTCTATTTCTTTTCTTTTCTTTCTGGTCATCTGCAGCTGTTTATTATAGCATGTCAGCTATTTTCATGAATATTACATATGGTATATATAAAATATTATTAGGGCTCTGGTTGGTCTAATTTATCTGCAGATAGGATTTAATTTCATTCTAGAAGGCAGGTAGGGAAAAATTAAGTGTGGACTTTTGGGCTTTGTGCTGTTTTTTGTTTTTTGTTTTCCAGTTTTCTCTTATTCCTAGTTTACAGTACTTCTGGGATAAATCTGTGAAACTGTGGTATTTACAAGATCACTCCACTTTTATGGCCACTAAATTCTCAACATCTCTTTTTCCTAAAACCAGCAGCCTGCTGATAATCTCTGCTCAGCTCTTTGGTCTCCTGGGAAGAGGTTTCCACTTGCTTTCTCACAGGCGCACCTTGCACTTCTGCAGCTCCCAAATGCCTTCAGATGAAATCCTGTGTATCATTTCTGGTTCCATTCGCTGAGATTTCTTCTTTAAACTCAAATCTACTGCACAGCCCTGGGTGCTACATATTTCTCAACAACCCAGCAAGTCTCTCATAAGCCTCACACTTCCTTCCCAGCCTCTCTTCTCTTTGCTGCACATGGGCAGATGGTGTCAGGAGTATGTGGGACAATGTTGGGACCACCGTCGTGGTCTCTTCTCTTGAGTACGTTGCTGTAAGTCCTGTCAGATTTCAGTTTTCATCCATGCCTCCCCAGAGTGTGTACGAGGCGACTTTAACCATGCAGAGTGCGGTGAGCTTATCGCAGTATGAACATGCTTATACCAAGTATTTACAAATTTATACACACTGCACTGAGACGCTGCCTACATTCTGCTTAACACAGAGGGTCAGGCTATGTGTGTGAGATGACTGTTAGAGGAGTCAACGAAAACATTAATCCTTGAGAATCATTTCTTGTTTATAACCAGAAACGATTTCATTTCTCACTTCTGACTTTAAAGGGTAATTCATATTCGTTGTAAAAAAAAGAAATCAGACAATAAACAAAGCTATAAAAAAAGCCCTAGAAAGTGTTTCCCACAAGGATGGAGCCACTGTTTTGTTATTGCATAAGCATCAACACTTCATGATGCTTGTAAGGAGCAAAGCAAAAAAAGTACAGAATGAAGGATAAACGAAAGGGAAAGAGTTAGGAAAGAAAGCAAAAGGTAGGCATCACACAGGTTGTGTTACAAATAACCATGGGAAGGATTACTTGTGAAGCTGGTGGCACAAGGACAGCTCTCGACTGAAACCGGCTAGAACTTTGGGGACTGCTAAGGCATAAAGCAGGGATAAAGTAAAGTTGGAGTTGTCAGAAAAAAAGGCAACTAAACTCTCCCTGAGCAAGAGAAGAGAGCTTCAAGAGGGACATGTGAGGAGAAATATAGCAAAAGGTTCTTGCAAATACCCTCTGTATTTGACCCTCGTAACATCAGCCTCTGTGGCTTAAATGGGACTATTCTACGTGTGCTGGTGGCAAAGTCAGAATGCAGTGAGGCTACGTGGAAAGGAGAAAGCAGAGATTGACGACATCGGCTATTAATGATTCTCCTTAATAATCTGAACCTGAGAGTAAAGAAACAGATAAAGCTGCGAGTGAAACTTAACAAAGGTCTTAGCTTTAACTCTGGAGAGACTTGTTTAGAACCAGAGGGCGGAAACTGAAAGCGCTGGGATCCGAGCGTGAAACCAACAAAATAACACCCCTTCCTTGGATGTGATGACACAGAATGTGACCACCCCGGACCTTTTTTGTGCATAGATTTCAAAGCAGGTACATATTAAACTTGAGGCCGAATAAAACCACCACATCCTTTTCACAAGAACTGCTGCCAGGTCAGGCCTTTTCCTTTTCCTGTCCCAGACACGGCTCTGCGATGTTCCATCTCCAACCCACCATGCCTTCACTCAGTAAACAGCTAGTCAGTGCTCACTGCAGGCAGAAGGATGCTTAGCACACAGACTGTATCAGCACAAAACAGATGCCATTCCTGCCCTCCTAGAGCTCACACCCAGCACAATACAGTCTTCCATCTCACACTAATAAAGCGTCTTGATAAGAACCCCAGTATTGAAATTGTTTGGTCAGTGTCTGTGGAAACTCGTGGCAACCTTCCATCCTTTGAAGCATCTTACAAGGGGACGAGTGAAAATTACTAAATGTAGAATATAAATGTCTTCATATAGTGATTAAAATGCCATGAAGGCTATGTTAAATAGTTCAATGAAAATATTTCAGATTGTATCTAAAGTCAGCACATTGTGCCCCTTGATTGCACCAATGTACACAATTCTGATTTAATAAAAATTTAAAAAAAATATTCAGCACTAAAGTCACAACCACAGATTTAAGTATTAATCTTGTGATTGTTCCTTATTAGGCTGACAAAAATAAACTATGTCTACTGATTAGTAATAAAAAAAAAAAAAGGTGCCAAAGCCTCTTTTGTCATTGCCTGTTTCCAATAGATTTTCTGATAATTAGATTAGAAAATAAATAAAACCTAAAATTATAGGCACATTACAGCAAAAAAATTGAGTAAAATAAATGTTCTTAAATTTACATTTAACCAGGTTTTTAAATGATCTATGCCACAGGAGCAATTGATTAGATTAGTACATATTTTCTTTCTAATGTTGTCATTCTTAGACGCTATTGACCAAAATTTTTCTTCTAATGATCCACAGCTCTAAATTCTTTTTTTTTTACATCTAATTGTGAAGCTCATGAATAAGATTAGCAATGCATTTTATGTTGTCAAACAATCCATCTACTGTATAGTGAAAATAATCCATATAAACATCCACTCACGGTTACAAACTATACGTATTCCAAGAGATAATTTCAGAAAATTTTCCAAGAAAAGGACATGTATCATTACCTCCTGCGGTATGAGGAACAATTTTAAAGATTAATTTTTCATAAACCACACCTACATTTCACTTCATTGCTTCAGAGCTGAGTCCCATGTTGGATCAACATTCTGGAAAATGTCTACAAAGCAGAGACAGAGAGCAGCACCATCCTTTCTTTATCAGAAAATCCCCTTGCACATTTCTTACTTGTATTTTCATAGGGGAGATTTTATTAAAATAGTAAGAAAAATATTTTATATTTGTAAAGGTAAAATGGAATTTTTTAGGAATTATTTTATTTTATGAAAGATATTGAGAATAGTCAACTCAAACTAATCTTAGAGGAGCACTTTTTTTGATAAGTTCAGGTGAATCTGTATTTTTGCCCTAATACTAGTGTAAGTCACAACCAGAGACTTTTCTATTTCAGAAATTATGTCATTCAAAGCAACTGTATGATCACTCGGAAGTTACAGAGTGTTTTGACTATGACATTACAGAGTTCCAGACACTCTTCACCATTCCTGGTCACCATAGAACTTATAGATTTTCATTAGTGTGAATTTTTTGCTACTTGGAAACATAAGGGTACAAAAGTCTAAAGGTAAAGTAAAACAAAGAGTAATTTTCTTCTTGTGCTCACCTCTATCAAAGCTGTAAGCGAATTAAGCTCCTGTAATCCACATTCTTTTATGTTTTCAGGATATAATTAATTTACCAAAGGAGGATGAAAAGTGCCTAGGGAATTAACATTATCTTCCTGGCAGAAGAAGCAACTCTTGGGATGTGGTACCTCTCTTTTAACAAGACTTCAAATAGGATCGCTCTCAAAATGAGGATACAAGACACACAATCACAAAAAGTGCATGTGTTATATTGTCTTTCAAAAGTCATTGTTAACAAAGACCCATATTCAAAGAGAAAAGAAAGTCTTTGAACTATTTTAGGCAGCCTTTGGATAAATACAATATTACTAGGTGTGTGACTTCTTAACCTATCTGAACTTCGGTCCCTTGTGAAATATGGATAATAAGAACCCTGCCACACAGAATTGGCAAGAGAGTTGAATAAATTAATTCACTTTACAACAGTGCTAGAAACACAGCCTGTTCATTGTTGTCATTCTAAAGCATTAAATTTAGCAGTATTCTTTGAGCTTAGTGGGGGAGCCTCTTCCTTAGACTTAAGAAAATTTGACAAAGACTCGTTAAAATGTTCACTGAGCATTCAATGCATTTACCCTTTGAAATTAAGGAAGTAATACTTTCTTGTTTGTGACACCTCTATCTAGGTAAAAAATCATTTGCATGTGAAATTAGATACCCTAGGTGGTTCAGGGTACCGTGTGCATTTATATTCATAAGTCTGCAAAATCAGGGGTTCTAGATCCTGAAAAAGATTAATGAGGAAAAGACCAACAAACATATTGCTATGATCAAAGCAAGTGTTGCAGAAAATTGGCCACCATAAGAGTTATTCAGTAGAAACCACCCTGTGCAGAGTCTCCTGTACATCAGAGGTCATCTGAAGATAATAGAGCACAGGCAAAGAAGAAGAGCTGTGGGCTCATCTGGGTCCAGCCACAATCCCTGTCCTCTATGTCCTTCTGAGGATATCCCAGCTCTCTGAAGGCAGAATAAAACTTCTAGTTTTCATCTTACATGCTAATTACTCTTACATTGTTACCATTAAACAAAGGTGTTAGATCTGTGCCTGTGGCTCAACGGGCTAAGGCGCCAGCCAGGTACACCTGAGATGGCAGGTTGGAATCCAGCCCATTTTTTTAAATTTCAGATTACCATGAGGGTACAAAGGTTTAGGTCACATTGTTTGCATTTCTAAGGTAAAGTTCAAGTTGTAGTTGACCCCTTCACCCAGGGGGCGTGCCGAACATCCGCACTTCACACGTTAGGTGAGATGTTTTTCTCTTTTGTGTGGGCCTGTAGCTGTTTATATATAAGTTTCATGTTAGGATTACACTGGATACTTATTTTTTTCTTTTTGTGATACAGATCCATTCATTTAATTGGCATTATACATGTTCCTTCTTCTTTTGGTTGAATTCCTGACAATTCCTGACTCGATCATCTTTCTTATTGCCATCATGATTTTTCACCTTTCAATTCTGACTTAGCAGTGGAGTTTCCTCCCTAAATCCACCGCATCTTACTGCTTATTTTCTATGAGCTAATCTGTAATGAATAGATTTAACTTTCATCCTAATAGTTCCCTGTAGATCCTCATCTTTAGCCCTACCCTCACTCTACTCTGGTCCAGTACGTCCAGCGACCAGTAGAACACAGCTACTTTAGAAGGTTTCCATTTCATCGTATTCACTTCCTTGAACCACCCTGTTATATTAATAATTATTTCTTCTACCTTCCTACTGTTGAGTTCTTTCCAGCTATTTATACCTCTGAATAGTTTTTATTTGTATCAGTTAATACGTTTTTGTTGTTGCAAGTAACAGCAGAACTGATCCAATCCCATTTTAGTAAAAGAATTCATTGGCTCTGGCAAATTAAAATCCAGACCTAGGTTTGATCTGATTCGAGGTTTTATCGGGTGCCTCGATCCATGTTATCAATGATCTGATTTCCCCGTGATTTACTATTAGACCTTCCAAGGAATCAGCAACATCTTAGGCTCCATGGTGTGGCTTCTAAAACAGCATCCTGCCTCCCCTCCTGGTAACGAGATGGAGTAATGAGTTCCATTCTCCAATCTTCATATTCCAGTCTCTGCCAGAGAAGGCGGCATCTCTCTGACAGCATCACGTAATCCTCAGATTATTTTCTTTTGGCCTAATTTAGGTCATGTCCATCACTAAGCTGATCGCTGAGACCAGAGATGGGTCTACTGAGTGAAACGTATCCTCAAATCTTCCTACAACATAAGGCTTAGGCTGGGGTTAAGGCAAAACCTGCAGAGGAATATTGGGGGACTAGAAAAAGGAAAAATAGGCTCTGGGTAGAAAAGCAACAGACACCTGTCATATGCCCCAATTGCATGAGGAATGCTGAGTACAGATCATGTTATATACATTTCACTCCTCCCTTGAATATCACTCCCTTTCATTCTCATAATATCCAGGACTTCCTAAGACCTAGTCGTTGTCTTAGTACATATGATGGGATTTGTTGACTGATCAGGAAGTATAATTCCAACCTGATAAAGCCATTTTGGATCAAACTGTTTACATAAATTTGTTCAGGGCCATGTTAGATGCTTGGGGGATAAGGCAACAGAAAAGAATGTATGTCTTCCACCTCCACAAACATAAGGAGAATACTCAAAAGACAATTACATTCTAGAATATAATTTGAAATCTGCAAACACTATCCTTCTTTGTACTATACTACAATCCCTATTTTGGTCTCAATCTCTATTGAGAATTATGACCTCATTATTCTCCCATTATTCCTGTTTTTAATGAATATGTGTAGTATTCCACATGTACCTATTGAATATGTATAATATTCTACGTATATTCATTAAATGTATGTAGAAGACTGGACACTTATTTAAAAGAATAAATAACTTTTTTATTGATCATTTTATTAGCTCCAGAGCTCAGCAAACGATATGGCACATGCTAGGTCTTGAATATCTATTTGTTAAATAGTATTAATTATCCTATGCTCTAATTAGTAAAAATAGGATGACAAAGAGCAATGTAGCAGTCCTATAGTTGGTGGTAAATACAACTGAAGTGGTTAAATTCATTACTGTGAGATGTTCTTTATAATTCACAGGAGGTCCAAATCTAAGCAGTCCGACCCTTTTTCGCCATAGTAACCAAGTGGGTCTGGATATGCTAAGGAAATCCAGGAAACCTCCGAGGAATAGTATTATATGGGTTCGATAGAAGACTCAAGGGTAGTTCAAGAGCAGTGAGCTGGTGTTGATTAGGTCGGAATGCTTTGACATGGGTGAAACACCTGTCATCTGACTGAATTCTAGTCTCCTCTTCAGGAACTCATGACGTATAAATCCCATGGTAGAGGTATGAAGAAGAAGGAGGCTGGTGGCTTCAATAAAAGTGCAAGGAACAGTAAAAAGAGCTGGCTTTGGATTCAGCAGCATTGGCACCAACACACATAGTATGTTCTCAGGCACATAGTAGTGTCTCAACGAGAACACTCACCTTTACCCTGAAACAGTCTGAGGACATTTGGAGAGAACACTGGCGGCCAACAGAAGAAACGGGAGAAAATGTGAGACAATGTGTGACAGTCTAGAAAACTACCTTGAAATGTACAATGCAAAACCTCCCAGGAATTCTCCGACTGGCTGGAGAGAAACTGAGGGGCTCAATGTCACACAGATCTGTCAGAACAGAGAGAAGGAACAGGATCTTGCAGCCCTTTGAGAACATCACTCAGAAGAAGTCTAGAGAACCACTGTGTCTCCAACTTAGAAACTGACAGTGAAGAGTTATGTGCCAGGTAACCAACCATGTTAATAAGCCAATATGTGCTTTTATTTTTGTTTCTCCTTAATATTTGTCATCATTAGGATTGCCAGATGTTGTAAATTTCATTATGTAATTGCATTCTTATCTAGCAAATAAAAATAATTAAAAGCAGCCACTTAAATTCCATTTATAACACTTATACAATTTGTTTTGGGTAAGAGGATACGCTAAAGCTCAACCTTCGTATTTCTGAAGCCAGAAAAACAGAAGTACAGATAAGTTACAATTGAATTACTTGCTTTTGGTGGTTCTAACAGTAGAAACTGGATTTCCTTTTTAGGTAAGATTCTTTGTTCTGGAAGGAACTGTTTTGTTGTCCTCTCTTGAACATGCAGATGTAAGTCAAGTACTTACTAGCTTCTTTAGGTTAACAACTAACTAGAAAATTAATTCATATGAATGGAAAGACACTAATGGCAGTCAGGGGAAGGGGCTGCTTTTCTGAAGGACAATGAGCTCAAACTGGCAGGCACTGTGGGGAACGCACTTTTCCCCCAGACTCTGGGACAGGATTTAGTCATGTTAGGGAGGACATGGAAAAGTGGCTCTGAGTTGGGAGGAGTGGATTTCAGTAACGTAGTGACAGAAGGAATAACAGAGGCAGATAATGGATCTCAGGAATGGTAAGGTTTGATATAATAACGTTTACACAAAAAGAAGGACAGAAATAAACATGAAATATGTGCAGAGTGAAAAACGTCGTCTCCTTAACATCTAGTATGATAGCTCTACAGACATGCTCTTCATCGTAATAGCCAGTACAAATTTTAGCCACAAACTCAAAACTTAAATGGTTTAAATTAACAATTGTTTATTCTCACTCCCATGCCTCCAGCTTGGCTAGCCTAGAGGCGAGGTCGCTCTCAGCTGGTCTCGCCTTCCCAGTTGACGCCACACCACGTGTCTCTGCTCTTCTCTCTCTCTCTCCCCGTCATCTATTTTTTTTTTTTTTTTTTTTGAGACAGAGTCTCACTCTGCGGCAGAGCCAGTAAAAATAGCATCTCCCTAGGTCATTGCAGGGCTCACATGATTCCCCCACCTCAACTTTCAGAGCGGCTGTGACTACAGACATGTACACCCAGGCCTGGCTATTTTTTCTCTTTTTCTGTAGAGATGGGGTCTTGCTCTTGCTCAGGCTCCTGTAGAACTCCTGGCCTTAAGCAGTCCTCCTACCTTGATCTCCCAAAGCGTTAGGATTACAGGCCTGAGCCATCAGATCTGGCCTCCACAAGTCTCTTATGCTTTCTGGAATAGCAGGTTAAGTGGCGGAGCAGAAGAGGGTAGGCCTGGTCACACACTGAGCGCCATGGTGAGTACCCACTGTTAACAGCTTCTTGATCCAAGGAAAACATGGTTTGAACTCAACTCAAGAATCTATCTGATCTCTCCCTCTGGGTAAAATATGGTTTGAACTCAACTCAAGAAACTATCTGATCTCTCCCTCTGGGTAAAGGAACCACAAAGACTCAAGGCAAAGTGTATGGATGTAGGGCAGGGTGAAAAATCAGGGCAATAATTTAATCCACCACAAAGTCACAGTCAAGCAAATGCAAATTACCAAAAAAAGAGAATATATACAAATACATTATTAAAAGCAAACTTAAATGTATGTTTCCCTCCACCTGGCGGCCCTATATTTACAGAGCACATCTGTGATGCTGGATAGTCTATATGCAAATGTGACATACATATTAGCACAAAAAAACAAGTAATAACTGTCTTTCTGTATACTCTGAGGTATGGAGGTTCTTGTGAATCTTAGGGCAGATGGGGGTTTCCCAGAATTTTATCCCTCAGAATAGCAGTTCACAAGTAGCCTATTGATGAGTTAATCACAGGTGCAATAGTAGAGATGAGTTAAGTACCAGAATACATCCGTACCATTGTAAGGGATAACTGAGAGTTTGTAATAAAGGGAATATTTTCCAGCAAGACAATTAGAGCTACTACTAACTTCTTTGTAACGAATAAAAAGCTTTTCTTTAAATCACCAGCAGTATTGACAGCTCAGCATGAATATCCCATACAGCCTTGCACTAAGGGATTTCACTGGTCTAAATTTCCCCTGTATGGTCTTGCCCTAAAGTTAGTCACATGACAAAAATATACACCTTTTTTCTGTGTGTTCAAAGGACATATGCAACACTGACTCTAAGCATTTAATTAAAGCTTATAGGCCACTCCTTACCAGAATGACAGACTTAATTGGTTAATCCATGAAGAAAAAAGACTTTGGAAAAGAGGTCAAGTAATTGTGTAAGAACTTAAGAAGTGTAGAATCTAGAATGGGAAATGGCTTCAAATGTGCAACTGTTACAAATTACACCAGCTGTTAACGTGCAAGGAAAAGCTACTGTGCAAATCAGGAATTAATCTGGAGAGGAAACCTGGGGGCTGCTATTATCCACTGCTACCTTCCCTCTGTTAAAAAAAAAAAAATTAAAAACAAGCAAAAGCTTGTTATAGTTCTCAAATGTGTCACATTACTGTTTAAATTCATCAGAGACAGATGGCTAATTTGACTAAACCAACCTTTGTTTACACTGGAACTGATCCATTGATCCTGTGCCAAAGAATTGTGGTTTAAACTTCCCCCGACTTCAGCTACCACATTAATTCCAGGGTTCAGTGCATCTCAAAAAGACAAGATTAAGATTTCAACATATTCCTTATGAATTAAAAGAGCCAGATGAGTTCATACTTATAAATATTTAGAAACCAGACTTCCAAGGAGAGTATAATGAATAATAACCCTGTATGGCACAGGTGGGCAGTTTTATATCCTAATGTATTATTTGTATGATAAGGAAAAATACTGTCAAATGAAAACTAAGTTACCAGCACTGATGTTGAAGACAATACAGATTCAGATAAATAGATCCTATTCTTTTTCTATTTGAATTCAAATTACAATTGCCAGACCCTTTTTAAGTGCTAATTATTCAAAAGAGGCAGTAGTTAAACAACTGTATGATGTTTTGAATCTGTGCTCCTTGGTATATATGGCTTAATATGAAGTAAGCTGCACCAACGTTTCATTAAAGTTTGGCTGTATAACTGCAGACTACTTTATCCAAATGCAAACGTGTCTCCTGGGTATATATGGCTTACTGTGAAGATGCACCAATGTTTCATTAAAAGTTTGGCTGTACTAATCTATAGCTTTCGTATGAAGGCTAAAACCCAGTTATAGCACAAGAAATGGGGAAAGGGGCAAGGGAGGGGAGGGGGAGGATAGGTGGAGGGAAGGTGATTGGTGGGAAGGGTACAAGTGAAAATTACTAAATGTAGAATATAAATGTCTTCATATAGTGATTAAAAGGCCATGTAGACTATGTTAAATAGTTGAATGAAAATATTTCAGATTGTATATAAAGTCAGCACATTGTGCCCCATGATTGCACCAATGTACACAATTATGATTTAATAAAAATTAAAAAAAAAAGTTTGGCTGTATAATTGGCAGTCTACTTTAAATTTGTGAATTAATTTTTTTTCCTGCAATTCGCAGGATCTGATCAGTACATCATTTCATGAGAGTTAAGTGAGTAGCCAAGAAGTTGACTTCATTATTCCACTATCAGGGGACTTCCAGCAAATCATTGTTCTAGAACAGTAAGGGATGAGGGCCAAAGTCTCCCAGGCCTGTAACAGGACTAAGTGTTCTCAGAAAGGATCTTTTGTGTTGAGGTTTAGTACTACATACAAAGATAACAATATAGCACCTCCTGACCGGGAAGTCCTTAAAGGCAGGGGCTTCCCACACTTAGAACATCTCTAACTCTCCCTGGAAGATGCACTTGACCTTTCTGTAACATTTCAGTCTGTCACTTGCACCAAGAGGTGATTGTGTGCACATGCTCCTCTCTCTCTCACTTTCACCCCTTCCCTTCCCCATTGGTCTCTAAATTGTTTGAAAAGTAAAAACTCTCCTGCCTATCCTGTATGATTAGCATGGTAATTATGCAGTATTTACCTGGGTGTCAATACTTGATTAGTAATATATAAAATATATATATACATATAAAATATATATCAGTTATGACATATTTCCTCTTTCTCCCCCTCTGTCTATCTCTCCATATATGTATGTATACAGGAGTGTCCATTAGGTTTGTGTACAATTTAAAATAGAAAACTATTTGTTATAATGCTCACTCTAAATTCTAAGTAAACTCAGGGCGGAGGGAGAGCACCCAAGGAAGGAATAGATTGGATTGGTGGGAGGCCTCCTCAAGTCCAAGATTCAGACTTCACTGGAGGACGGACGGCTGCAGCCCAGTGGAGAAAGGAGAAGTCTGCTTAGTTTCCAGAGTAGAACTGGTCCACAGTTGCTAGGCAAGCAGGAGACATCTCTCAGGGTGCAAGTAAGCAAAGGCAGGTTGGTGCGTATGTAAATGGACTTAGGCCTTTAGAGCCTGCTCAGGAGCAGAGCAGCAGAAGAGCAGGTCTGGATGGTGCCCCACCAGGAGGGCCACGCACAGCCAGGTGGCATGCGGGGCTGCAGGCTCTCAGGGTATGGCTGCAGCACAGTGGCACTGAGTGTCCCCACACGGGCATTCTTGCAATAGAACCAAGAAGCAAAACAGAATCACACCCCAACAAGGAAGAGAAACCCTCTTTCATCTGCAAAGCTGCTTTAGTGCCCTCTTCTGGCAAAGCCTGATTTCAAGATCATTGCAAAAGGAAACCGTCCAGAGCAGCGGTTCTCAACCCGTGGGTCGCGACCCCTTTGGGGGTTGAACAACCCTTTCACAGGGGTTGAATAGTTTAGATATTTACATTATGATTCATAACAGTAGCAAAAATTACTAAATTAGTTATGAAGTAGCAACAAAAATAATTTTATGGTTGGGGGTCACAACATGACGAACTGTACTAAAGGATCGCGGAATTAGGAAGGTTGAGAACCACTGGCCTAGAGGCTCTAACTCCATTGTAGCACAGCAGGTAATGAGGGTGGCTTTGGAATTAAGAGGCAGTGAATCCATAATGGCAGCATCACTCAACGATCAAGTGGAACTCATCCTCAACAAAGACTTCACAGCAGACCTGACCATTCCTACTGCTGTATCTTTTGGCCCTCTTTGGACCATTTCTCTAAGCAATTTATTACAATGAAGTATGGGTCATTTAAAGAGTACAGGTTGCCCTCACTAGTATCTCAGAGAATTAAATGATAGATAGAGAAGGTAAATAACGTTCAGCTTCATGATGTAGCTTGGAGTAGGTTTGACGTAACCCATTTGCTTTATTCCCTAATATTTACGGTCACTGAGTTCACATTCAGAGTGAAAGCTGAAGTGCCAGCAGTCATCTGTACCTGCAGTCCCCACTCTAGTCTGTAGGAACGGAGCTGCACAGCGGAAGGTGAGCAGTGAGCAAGGGAATCTTCACCCGTATTCACACTGCTCCCCACCCCTCACACCATGACCTAAGCTCCGCCTCCTATCAGATCCCCCACCCCATCACCTGGTCTGTGGAAAATTATCTTCCATCAAACCAGGCTCTGGTGTCCCCAAAAGACTGGAGACCACAGACCTACAAGTCACTCTAGAACTGGACCCTGGTTACTCATCTCCCTGGTTCACCCCATTCCCCTACTGGCCCCCTAAGATACACTAGCAAACTCACTCAGGAAATGTGACCTTGATTTTCCCTCTGCCTGGAATATGCTTTCCCTTAAAGAACCACCGGGACCGTCCGCTCATTTTTCTTCAGGTTCTGACCGAAATGCCACCTTCATAATTAGACTTTTCTCAACTACCCTATTTCAAATCGCACTCAACTGATGTTCTCGTCCTCTCCCATAGCATTGTCACCCACACACTCTATACAGTATTTCATTCTTTTTGGTCATTATCTGCCACACATGTTCCAATATAATCTCCATGAAAGAATTTTTCTCTTTTCATCACTGCGTTATATTTTGGGTCTAGATCAGTGTCTGATGCTTAATTAGGTGATCAATAAATACATGTGGAATGACTCATCCTACAATGGAAGATCAGATTCTCGCTCACTGTGGACTTTTTGACGTTACTCAGACGATGATTGAAGCAGGCTAGGGGGAGGCCCTGGGCGAAACAGAGAACCCGTGTCCTTCCTGAAGGGAGCAGCTATTCATCTCTATTGAAAATCCTTGCCCAGTAGGAATAAGTGTCAAGACTTACTGTCTTCAGACTTCTCAAAAGAGGCAGGAAATATGGTCCTTGTTTGTAAATGCAGGTCCTGATTCAATTTAAGAACAAGAAAAATCCAAACATAAAACCAAATACTCTGCAAGACAAACAAAATTCCCCTGGAAGCAGGGTGGAGCCACAGCATCTAGGGGGTTCACACGATTTTCCCTCCCTGATATTTTAGGGAATTTCCTTGTTTGGCTTCTGAATCTTCTCTGCATGCGCCAATTCTCCTCACATTTCAGTTCTCTGTCTTACCAGACAAGCTTTGTCCCATAAAGACATCACCACCTCCTCCCCTAGCCCTCCTTATACCCTTTACGCTTTCTATCTTTTCTGTCAGGAAACCACCACAGTAAATTCTCAGGGGCCTCCATCCATTTTGGAATCAGTGGGGAAAAGTGGTAAAGAGGATCTGAAACACAGTGGCACCCTGCAGTTGCTGTTAGAGCCTCTACATCGACATTTCTACAGTTTTTCTTAAGATAAAGTTCTGTATCCATCTCCAATTTTCTCATAGTGTTCTCACGGTTCCCCTGAAAAACATCCCACTCTGTTCTCTTCTTAAGCCTTGCCATCGCCTCCCAATGCTGTCCTTGGGTTGTTTCTAAGCCTCTGCGGCTTCTGGCCCAAGCAACCTCGATCCATCTCAGTTTAATACGAAGAATCACACAAGACTCCTTTGTCTATCTAAAAATATTAAAATACTGGTGCTATAGCTCCCTTTCACTACATAATACTCTGAATTACTCAACTGCTCACTCAATTCATTACCATCTACTTTCCTGGCTTAACACAGAGGGAGGGAGGGAGGGAGGGAAGGAGGCAGAGACAGAGAGGGAGAGGAATGTGGCGGGAGGGGAGAGAGAGACCCACCAGAGTCCTAAGAACATTAACAAGAAAAAACTTTGAGAATATGTGTCCTAAACGAACCTGGCTAACTTTGTCTAATCTAGTGTCTTTCCATTACAGTTACGATGAAACATTCAGCCAAACATCATACTCCTTAGAAATATCTTGAAGTTTTGAGATTGGTTCATCTACAGTCTCAATATTCCTATATTAAAAGTAATTAAAGATAATGTCCATATAGTTGAAATATAAAGACTAAAAAAAGGTATGTTGGGGACTAAATGCTAGGGTTAATATCACCAGTGAGAAAATAACAGTTATTAAAAAGCTAATTGTGTTCAGGCTTAATCATATATAAAAATAACTTTTTATACTCCTTTGAATTTTGCAAAACCATTATCAGGTTACAATATAGTTTATTAACTTGCTTCCCTGACATAAAATGTGCAATTTGCATATTTCAAGCATATAGTCATGTGATAATAACTATAATGAAATACCTGCTTCCTAAATTGCATGTGTTTTTTAATTGGTGGGGAAAATCAATGTGAAGTCATTACAGCCTCTTCAAATCCCATTCTGAATGACAGGTACATGGGACGTGTCTGCCACGCCTCATATCCCCCACCAGGAAACATACCTCCCTGTACAATACTGCTACACTGTTTGTGTTTGCTTTGTTATTAATGCTGTTATTAATGTTGTACAGAATAGTGGTCCCTGATCAGTACAGAAGTGTGCACTAAATCCCACGTCAGTGGGCAAGGACTCTTGAGTACTCAGCTGTGAGTATTCTATCTTCCCACCAGAGGTGATACTAATTAGCACGGTCAATCACGGCAGTTTGTCCACCCAATCTATACTAAAGAATACAAAGAAGACGGTCTAATGGAACCAAACTTGAGAAATAAATAAAGGTAACAAGAATGACATCACAGGGCCAGTAAGAAACAGCTGATGATTCCCCAAACCACTATAGGTCACCAGAGATACTGCAGGGTGAGGGGGGGTTTAGTTTTAAAAGTAAACCAACCTTTCCTACATTTCATCTAGTTTGCCATCTTAGTTTGCCTAAGAGAGGTAAGTAAATAATCATCTATATTAACTGTGCCAACTAAAACTGATTTCACTTCTTTGAAAAAGAAGAATCATTTTCATTATTCAATGATTCAGCACCAAGTTCAATATTTAAATGAAAAATCCTGGCCCTGTTCTGGTATTGTAAAGATCTGTCAAGTTCTGTGACGAATGAGTTTCATATCCACGAATTAATTCTAAGTCACTGTTGGCTCTGTTAATAATATTCATGCAAATAAAAGAACAACATAGAAGGGCTGATGCCACTAAAAGCTGATGGCTAAGCTCTAAATGTATTTAAGCGTCCATATTTAATGGCTGAGAAGCAGGGTAAGCTGCACACTATAAAATCCATCAACACACACTTTTATTTAAAGAGGAAATCTCCATTTTTCTGGCCAGATAGACTCATATTTGGTTTGAAAATATCTCATGTTTTATAGGTCAGGAAAGATTAGAGAGGGGGGCAGGGATCACGTGGGAGGTGTAAGAGACACTTTATTTTTCAAAAAGGAGTCTGTTCACTATTTGGTATACATTGTAAACAAGAATAAAACTCACAGGTTAAAGGTCTCTACATACCAAAAGCAAAGGAAAACTATGCAGGGTGCGACTTACAATGAATTATTTACACAGGTGACTTTCTGCCAGCAAAGCTCTCTTCCCTACAATACATTTCCACTCTGGTGTCAATCAATGACATTTAAGAACTTTGTCATGATGAAAGGTAAAAATAAAATCTACCTTGAGCGTTTAATATCTAGTAAGAAGAAAACAGCACCGGCTTCGGGTATAACAGTGTGCTACAAACAGAAACAAACCAGGGAAGAGTGTAGAGGCTTGTCAGAAACGTCTGTGAGGCGCCTTAGAAACAATCATAATGCTGTGAGTTTGTTGAAGGGCTTGTCTGGAATTAACGTAGACCAGTTTATGAACAGGGCATGTTTAAAGTGATCATCTTACTACCAACACCATGCTAGGCATTTTGGGAGAATATTTAGATGTTTAAAACAGAAGCCCAGCCTTTAAATGACTTGTATTATGGTGCAATGGAGAAGACTGTACTGTGTTTAGGAGGGAAAAAAAGCTATTACTCTAAGTGGTTTGTTAACATACTGAAGGAAATACAAATGGAATTCTATGATTAGTCAAAAGACAGGAGCTATGGACAGTGGAGAAAAAATACTTTAGATAGAAGGTTCCTTTTAATACAAACTTGGAAGCATGGTTTATGCAGAGAGATACAGCATAGTATGCATAGACAATCTAGTAAAAACAAGAAATGGAAACTAATAAACCTGTCAGAACTGTCTGCATCCAGGAATGCAGGGAAGAAAGGAACCTGTCAGGTGGTCGCCATGAGGGAGGCTCAAAGGATGCAACTGCCAATCCATCAGTAATGGGATCTGACTTTCACAGTGTTCATATACAGACACATGTATGTTTACCTACAGAATCGATTTAAGTCACAATATTATTGAAGCAAGCTACAATATTCACTGAATATATAAATATGAAAAGAACAATGTTTTCTATAGTTAAATTCAAGACCCTTATTTAGACCATCAGGAACTTATTCAAGACAGATGTAGAACTTTTCCTCTGACTCCAAGTCCATGCAAAAGACACTATCAATGGAAACTCTCCCAAGTTAAGCGTGGTAAGGAAAATGCTTCGGGTTTGATGAGGGATGTGGCCATCAAAAGCAGAGGTGGCAATGTGTAGAAACAGGGAACTGAGCATTTTGGATTTCATGTTACTTTCAACTCAAGTACTCATCAATACATGAAGGGATTAAGAGTAAACTGTGGTACATGTATGCCGTGGAATACTATTCAGCCATTAAAAAGATGGAGACTTTAGATCTTTTGTATTAACCTGGGTGGAGTTATAGACCATTCTTAGTAAGGTATCACAAGAGTGGAAAGGTAAGTATCAACTGTGCTCAATACTAATACGAGACCAACAGATAAACAACTACACACCCACATGAGAGAAAAATATAATCCAATTCAAGTGGAGGGGCAAGGGAGGAAGAAAAGGGGAGAGAGGGACTGTTAAACTCTTACCTAATAGGCATTACATGAGGGTATATGCAGAGCCCCTGGGCCCCTCAACTCCAACTTGAAGTTGAATGGGCATTACATGAGGGTATATGCAGAGCCCCTGGACCCCTCAACTCCAACTTGAAGTTGAATGGGCATTACATGAGGGTATATGCAGAGCCCCTGAGCCCCTCAACTCCAACTTGAACTTCACCTAACAAAAGCAAACAATATAATCGAATCATGTGTTCCCTCATATTAATCCAAAATTAAAAAATAAAATAGATAAATAAAACTTCAGGAATGTTTCTTGGCCTTCTAGTTTCTAGGATATTCTGTCCTTTCATCATTGGACCCCCAGAAAAGCGGGGAGTTGAATCTTGTACACTTTAGAACCTTGTGCCTAGAACAACACCTGATCCATTTTAGTAAACGGTAAATCGAATGAATTAAAGTTCTCCCGCACTTTGATTTTAACCAACCTTATCTATCCTCCATGACTCATCAGGGACTTAACAGGCTGTTTTCACAAATTCTCCCCAATGTACATTTTTCTGAAGCACGTTACTTAGGTCCTTTAAGATTTTTATGTTAATTTAATTTTACTAAAAGGAAATCTAGAATAAAAGAGCTTTATTTTAGTCCTAATCATCTTGTCTTTATTGATTAGACAGTAAAAGCACAATAACATACATTTTTTGTGGTAGTATTTGTACAATAAGAGATGGAATGAAGACTCAGTTACGCATAAAAGAAGGAATGTGTTCAGTATGTTCTGGACATTTCCTGACAGAAGAGGAGGAGGCGAAGCCGTAATAAAAGGCTGTAGGTAACGGCAGACCTGTAACCAGCTACAGCCGCCTCCGTTAATTACAGACCATGAAACCTTGAAGGATGGTTCAAGGCTTTTCATCCTGCTCCTGCACTCCCCGTCATGCCACGTCACTCTCCTGGTGCTCAGCAGAGTCCACAGCTGAACCAGGAGACACAGAGAAGGAGCTGGATCAGTGATGCCAAGTAAGGGGCTCCTGAGAAGAAGAACGGGTCGCGGCAAGGTGAGAAATGTCATAGCAACTTGACATCCTCAGATTGAGAAAGTTAGTTACTGCTTCGTGGAATTCTTCCAAAACGTAAGATACATTACATACAGAGACTCTTAAGTAAGACGTCTTGGTTTTAAGATCTGCCTCTGTGCTAACTCTTGGTGGACTATAGCAGGTTGCTTGAATTCTGCAACAGCAGTTGAACGTTTGTAAATGGATACAAATCCTATCGCCCCCTTTAGATGTGGCTGTTGGTATTAAATATGGCTAATCTAAAATACTTACACTGAAGAGGCAATGCCCTAACTACTGAGTTTACGTATCTACTGCTGCTATCACTGCTCATTAACACAACATGGAGTAATTCCATGTTTAAAAATAAGTAAAAAATGTTTCCCATGAAGATTCATATCTGAAAATAAAATTTAGCCTTATATATCGTATCTTACGTGAGACATATTCTTAATAAAATCCTATTTATGTGTTCACTGAAAATGATGAGAAACTTGGTTAAGTAATTAAACCAATAATTTTTGTTTATGAAGTAAATATGTAATTCCAATGTCAGAAATTGTTATTTGTCCTAAATCAAGAGTGAACAAAGTAGATGCAGTGGTGTTAAAACAAACAAAACATGCACCTGCCTTACTTATTACACGTATGCATGATTAGCAACAGCTCTAAAGTTCTGAGACTAAAAGAATGGCTATTCTTTTAGAAAATTCTGCTTAATTCCCATTCTGGATATGTAGAATAAAAACTATTAATTAGTGGTAAAAAATGTATTAAGGTATATTACACATGCATAATTGTAACAGTAATGCAAAACACTGATTAACCATAACATGTACTTGCTAAATAAATTAATTTAGATCTGTATTACATATCCGCACACGTACACATTCATAGTCCTTAAAATGACATAATAATATAGTACCAACAACACTCCCGTATTTTCTTGTAAGACAGTACCTTGAGTTTGAAAGGAGCAAGGTGTTTGAAAATAAGTTTTAAACAAGATTATTTTATACTTTAAAATAGTGTCACATGTAACTCTTTGCAGATGCTGAAGGTAAAGACACTGCTATGATCAGTGTGATCTTTACCATCAATTCTGACGCAGCCACGCTAACACTGAAGCTGACCTTCATGTGCAGAATGAAAAATGTTACATGAGTCCCATTCTCATATAATATCTTCTAAAAATTGTCTAACTTTGTGCATATATCCAAGTGCTTTAAGTATTAAATTTGTGTGTGTTACACTAGATAGGAAAAATGAAGTTGAGAATAATTATCCATTGCATCACCATAAAAATCTAGGTATATTCTTCCAAAATGAATAAAATACACAAGCACGCACACACACATATAAAAGCATATTTTTAACCTTTTCCTAATGCATTTACTTTGGTGATATAGACAGAAGTATGATTAAAGGAGACTGAGAAAAATTATTTCTATTAAAGAAAGAAAAGAAAAGAGAAAACGCAGTGTACCATAGTGATAGTGGACAAAGGCCCTGGAACCTGGGTGTGGGGATTGAATCCCAGTTCGGTCACGTTCTAGCTGGGTGTGTCTTGTCTGATTACAGGGTAGTCATCATACTAACGCCTTTGAGTTAACAAGGAATGAAAAATGTTTAGAATAACGTCTGGCACATATATATGCACTCATATTACCACTACTGCTCTTGTTTTAAACTTGTATCACCATTCATTCATCATTGTGAATAATTATTCATTATTCTTCTTAAGCACAGACAAAACAAAACCTGTACCATAACCAGAAACCTTCTCATCCAAGCCAAAGGTATAAATTTAACATTATGCTCCAGAAATATTTAATGAATTATTACAGTGAATGTTTCTTCTTTTTAAATTCCAAGCATTCCTTTCAAAATATAAGTTGATTTATATGTTGATATATTTGCTCATGCTGACTTTATCCTACTAAAGATAAGTGAAGCAGTAGCCAAAGTCTTTCATTTACAATTCCTATACTGCCTTTCTAAGAGACAGGTTTTCCTAAAGAGATCTTTTTAGTAATATATTGATATCCCAGTTTTGTTTACTACATAAACAAATAAACAGAAAGACATTGAATCAGTGCTTCTATTCATCCAGATCTAACCACAGCATTTCCACATGACACGGATAGATTTTCAGTTCACAACCAATGGTCCTGATGCCTCAGGCATTCTGTGGGTTCTCACCCTGAGTTAATGCAGGCCTTCATTACTCCTTTGATCTACTAAAAACATGGCTAAGAACCTTTCAGTCCAACCTTTCTTGGATTTCAATGAGTTTAAATTTCTAGATATCAGTGAACAGAACATATAAGTCAAAATCCCTAACCAAATAATAAATATATTTTTTGCCTAAAATTAATAGAAACGAGTCTCGGCGCTTGTGGCTAAAGCTGCTAAGGCAGCCACGTACATCTGAGCTAGGGGGTTCGAATCCAGCCCAGGCCCGCCAAACAACAATGACGGCTGCAACCAAAAAATGGCCGGGCATTGTGGCGGGCACCTGTAGTCCCAGCTACTTGGGAGGCTGAGGCAAGAGAATCGCCCAGGAGTTGGAGGTTGCTGTGAGAGGTGATGCTATGGCACTCTACCCAGGGTGACGGCTTGAGACTCTGCCTCAAGAAAAATAAATAAATAAATAAATAATTAAAATTAAATTAACAGAAACTAACAACCTTGGGATATGAATTTTAGAATCAACAAACAAACTGTGGAAGAAGTTGAATCAAGTTCACATATCACGTATTTGTGACATCTTGACAACTGTCAACCACCAAAAAAACCCTAAATAACGAATATGAGCCGACAAATCAGAAAACTATGAACTCATGAGTGAACAAGACTAGGTTGAAAATTTCAGTTTAGTATTTTCTAATCACAGTATCGGCACAGACCTAACTCACTGATTTGGCTCAGGTCAGAATGTCATGCAAACTTTGGGGGAGGAAAAAATGGATGTAAATAAAATGGACAATTAGATAGTTTAACTTGATAGTATCAGTAATCATAATTACAAGCCATGTATCTGTGTTAAAAGAAAGTTGTAACTATTTCACATGAAATAAAATTATCAAATTATACCCCCTCATTTATGTTTGTCATGTTTCTCTTAGTTTCTTCCCTTTAATCTTGAAACTTTTCAGTCCACGAAGAACTTATCCATGACCCCTTTCACCCTTAAATTTTATTATCCTGTCTTCTTTTGTTTACAAGGAAAGTTCTTAAAAGGATAAATGTATGTCTTATCCCGGTTCCCTCTCAGCTTCTTTGTCATTTTTCTTTTCTACTTACTATTTTTTAAGCAAAATGTCTAATAAAGACATTTTTAAATAAAAGTGTAATTAGATGTAATTTACATACCATAAAATTCATGCTTTTGTTTTGCATAATTCAATTTTTTGTATTTTACAGAGGTAAACATAGGAAAAATTTAATTATAGAATTTTTTTTAAATTATAGAATGTTTTCCCCCCAAAACAAACCCTACAATCATTAGCTGTCACTCACCGTTCCCTCCTTCCCTCAGCATTAGTGACAATCACTACTGCAATTCATGTCTCTATAAATGTGGGTATTCTAGGCGTCTATATAAGAGGTATCACAACATATACGATCTCTCTCTTTTGCAATTTTTTTGTTCATGGTTGCAAGATTCATCTATGTTGTACCAAGTACCAACAGTTCATTCATCTTTTGGCAAAACTATATTCCATAGCACATGTTGTTCACCAGGTCACCAGTTAATAGATATTTTAGATGTTTCCAATGTGGGCCTAATATGAATAATTTTGCTATGAACATTTGTGTGTAAGTTTTTACATGAACATATATTTTAATTTCTCTGGTGTATATTATTAGGAGTGGAACTTACCTACCAAGTGGTAGAAACATGATTAATATTTTGAAGAACTTCCAAAACGTTTTCTATAATGGCCACAACATTTTACATCTCTATCTATAATTTATAAGGTTCTGAATTTCTCCACATCCTCAACAATGGTTATTTCCTTTGTTTAAGTTTATTTTTGTTCTTAAGTAACTCTAGTAGTTATGAAGTGCTATCTCATTGTGGTTTTAATTTGAATTTCCCTAGTGACTAATTATCCTAAATATTCTTTCATGTACTTATTGATGATTTATGGATCTTCCTTGAAGAAATGTCTATTCAACTCCTTTGTGCATTTTTAAATTGGGTTGTTTTTCTTTTTATTGTTTCTTAGAGTAAAAATGTTAGGTTACTGATTTGAGAATATTTTCTTTTTTATTGTAGGTATTTGCAGCTACATGTTTCCCCTAAGTACGACATCAGCAGCATCCACTGGATTCTGGCACACTGTATCATCTTCTTATTCATCTCGCAGTATTTTCTAAGTTCCTTTGTGATTTATTGTTTTGGCTCCAATTTGAGTCTTTAATAAATTTTCATTTAATGTAAGTAATAATCTTGGATTTACATAGGCCATTTTGCTATTTGTATATGTCCCATGTCTTTTTTATTCCTCTATTCCTCCATTACTCCCTTATTTTGTGTTAAATAATTACTATCTGGAGTAACATTTCAATTTCCTTAATGTTCTTTAGCTGTATTTTTTGAATAATATTCTTGGTGGTTGCCTTGGGGTATACAGTTAACATCTTAACTTAAAAAATTCTACTTAGGATTAATGTCAACTCAACTTCACAGGTTACAAAAATTTTGCTCCAATATAGTGCCATTTTGTGCAATTTTTGTCTCACATAAATTATATCTTTATACATGATAACCCCATTAACTCCGTTTTAGAACTATAAAGTTGCCTTTTCAATCAGATAAAAGAGTTACAAACCAAAATATATCATATTTTCTTTAATATGCGTGTATAAGTAATAGTTAACTTTACCTGTGCTTTCGTGGATTCTGGTTATTGTTTAGTATTCTGACCTCTTAACCTGAAGGATGCCATTTTGTATTTCTGTAGGATATGTCTGCTATTGACGAATTCTATCAATTTATTTATCTCAGAATTTCTTAAAGTATCCTTTTTTTCCCAAAAGGATAGTTTGACTGCATATAGAATTCCTGGTTGACAATATTTTTATGTCAGCACTTTGAATATATCACTTCACTCTCTCTGTCCTCCAAGGTTTCTGATTAAATGAGCTGTTAATTTTATTAAGAATCCTTTGCATGGGCTTGGTGCCCGTAGCTCAGCGAGTAGGGTGCTAGCCCCATACATGGAGGCTGACAAATTCAAGCCTGGCCCAGCCTACTATAAACAACAATGACAACTGCAACCAAAAAACAGTCAGGCGTTGTGGCAGATGCCTGTAGTCTCAACTACTTGGGAGGCTGAGACAAGAGAACCTCTTAAGCCCAAGAGTTTGAGGTTGCTGTGAGCTGTGATGCCAGAGCACTATTGAGAGTGATACAGTGAGACTCGGTCTCTAAATAAATAAACAAACAAACAAACAAATAAAAAAATAAAAAATAAGAAAAAATCCTTTGCATGTAATGGGGTCTTTTACTTTGCCACATTTAAAATTCATTCTTTATCTTTCGAAAGTTTGACTATGGTGTGTTCGGGTATGGATTTGAGTTTATCTTACTCGTAGTGCATTGGCTTTCTTGAACGTGCAAATTCATCAAATGTGGGGAACCTGTGGCCATCATTTCTTCAAATATTCTTTCTACCACTTTCTGTCTTTCCTTTCCTTACCTGACTTCCATTATGCATATCCTGGATCTTGGACCCTGGTCTCTGAAGTTGGGTTTATTTTTCTTTTTCTGTTGCTCAGATTAGATAATTTTAATTCACCTACACTTACATTTGTCTATTATTTTTTCTGCCAGCTCAGATTTGCTCTTGAGCCTCACTACTGAATTTTTCATTGTAGTTATACTTTCAGCTTCTAAATCTCTAGGTGGCTAACTTTTTTTTTGCAGTTTTTGGCCAGGGCTAGGTTTGAACCCACCACCTCCAGCATATGGGGCTGGCGCCCTACTTCTCTGAGCCACAGGCACTGCCCAGTGGCTAACTTTTTAACAAAGATTTATGTCTTTTCTACATGGTAACACACCGTTCTCATACATTCCTTTAGTTTATTTGACATGACTTCTTTTAGTTTGCTGTACATATTTAAAATAGCTGCTCAGAAGCTATTAATCAGAAGCCTCTTTCTCTAATGAGGTGATTAATTGGAGTTTCTTTTGACTGTTTTGTTGTTGCTGTTTTTAACCTGTGTATGAGCCATGTTTGCCTGTTTCTTTGTGTATGTCTTTTTTTTTTTCACTGAAAACTGGACAATTTAAGAAATCAGATCTTCCGTTCCTATCATTTGCTGTTGCTAATGTTTGGTAATGACTCTCTAAGACTAATTCTGAAAGTCCATATTCTTTGTTCTATGAAGCTACTAAATTCTCTGCTTAGTTAGTATAGTTAGCATATGACTGGACAGAGATTTCCCCAACTGCGCTGAATCAATAAGTTTCTCAGCTTATGAAGAGGAGTTCTCTGTGTGGGTTTGAGACATGACTTCAAAACTACAGCATTTAAAAACTCTTAGTTTTTACTTCTTGTTAATTCAAAGTCTCGAAATCAGTCAGAGGTGACAATTAAGGTCTTCTGAATTTCTTCCTGGGCACGCATACATTCTCTGGATGTGGCCAGGACATACTTGGCTGTGACCTTCTAGAACCTCAGGAACATGACCGAGATTTTCATGTCTCCTAAGACCTTCTCATTCATCAGATTTTCTTTTAAAGTGTGTTTTCAGGCTGTTGTTGGACCCAACTGGCATCACCACTTCAGACAGGTACAATGCTAACTATTACACTGTGTTTTTTTCCAAGGACCTCCTAGGGGATAGAGCTTTCCTCAATGAGTAACCTATAAGTCCAGGAGTATAAGGACAGGTCCTGTTGAATAAGGCTCTTTCCAGGGATCTTCCAGACCAGTGAAAGCTTTCTGAGAGACTCCATACTGTATCTCGCAACCAATGGATGGCAGCCTGCTGGTTTTCACAGTTACTGTGTTCAGGAGGAACTGTGGAGCTAGAAAGAAGGAAATGCATATAAAGAAGGTAGAAAAGTGCCATGAAGTTCCCTGTGCTTAGTGAAATTCCATGATTTTCTCAAATAAATACTCCTCAAATTGTCATCTCTGACTGATTTCCAGAATTCTAAAAAGTTTATGTTGATGGTTTTTGCCAGTATTCTCGTTTTCTTTTTGTAAATCAAAGAGGAGATTTGGGGGGCAGGTCCCATTCTGCCTTTCAAAGCACTTCTCTCGTGAAAATACTTTAATATCCAGAGTCAATACCTTCCTATTGTGCTTCCTCATCATTCTTAACTCTCACGCTCTTCCTTTGGGTTTTGTTTATTTATATGTTCAGTGTGGGAGATTCTACATATTCCTTGGCATTTGCTACTGTTACAGACTGAATTATGTTCCCCTCAAAATTCACATATTGAAGCCGCAGCCCCAATGTGACTGTAATTGGAGATAGAGCCTAAGGATATGATTATGGTCAGGTAAGCGTCTAACCGCAGTGCCCTGACCTGACTGGTATTCTCAAAAGAAGCAGCACCGAAGAGTGCTCTCTCTCTCTCCCCTTTCTCTCATCCTGCCAGCCCTCCACTTACACATGCACGAAGGAAAAGCCATGTGAGCACACAGCCAAGGGCAGCTGTCGACAGGCCCTCACCAGACAGCGACCATGCTGGGACCCAGACCTCTGACTTCCAGCCTCCAGGACTGGGAACAAATAAATTGCTGTATTTTTTATGCCACCTAATCCGTGGTACCTTGTCACAGCAGTCCGAGCTGACGGATACAGGTACTATCTCTTAAATCTCACCCTCAACTCCTAAACTCACTTGTGAATTATGGGCATACATTTTTTAACTTCTTGGCTGGGCATTGCTTCCTTGATGTCTGTCTGGCCTCATAATTTCAACTTGTGCCAACTCAAGCTCATAACTGTAAATCAGCAACTCCTCCTTTCTCTCCTAATTTGTAATGATTCACACTCTCCAATATCAGGTTGATATGTTCTAGTAAAGACAATTTTATAAAATGTATTTCAAAGGTATTTAGCGACTTGTTTTTTTAAACAGAGTTTCATTTTATCGCCCTCGGTATTAGTGACCATTTCTAAATAAAGCTAATTTGCATTTTCTTTTCTTTATTAGCAACTTTTTTTTTCTAAATAAATGTATTTTATTATTCTTCATTACATTATTCCCCCCCCCACCCCTCAATGGTAAGACTTAGATTTAGAGAAAAGAATACAGAAAACACTAAAGCTCCTGGTAGAGGGAGAGAGAAGCTCTCTCCGTTCCTCGTCTCCTCCTTTAGACCTTTAGCCTCAGGGTATATATAGGTGTTTGGGGTCCTTGTCCAGGAAACTAATGAATGCAGTCCCTTCCGCCGGGGGAAAGGTGAATGAGTGCATCAATGAATGGACACAGTGTGTCTTTTTTCTTAATACTTAAGAACCAGTGTTCCAATTAGAAAGCTGCCTGGCAACTCTTATTACGTGTTCTATGTAAAAACCCATTTTTTAAATATTACTGTCAAATTACTCCCTTAGTATTGTGCACAGACTTTCCTTTAAAAGTAATATATATATTCATATATACATATATATGGCTTTCTTATACTTTCTGCCTGGCCAAGTTCTCCATATTTATCTTTTTTGAGTGACGTTATTCTACATCAGTTACTCAGATCTGACAAGTTCTGAGTAAAATAAGAAATTCTTAATGATGCATATATATGGAAAGAGCACACATCCTGTAATCATGTTTGTTTTGTTTAAGTGTGTTTTATTTCTATTTTTGCTATTTTTTAAACCAGCAAAGTTTGAACTCTATACTGCTTTCCCAAGTAGCAAATTTTATAATAAAATCTTACTTTCCTTTAGACCTTAAACCGTAAACAGATTGTCTACGCTAAAGCTTTTTTTTTTTAAGTCAGAGTCTCACTATGTCACCCTCAGTAGAGTGCTATTGTGTCACAGCTCACAGCAACCTCCAGCTCTTAGGCTTAAGCAGTTCTCTTGCCTCAGCCTCCCAAGTAGCTGGGACTGCAGGCTCCCACTAAAACACCTGGCTATTTTTTTGTTGTTGCAGTTGTCATTGTTGGTTAGCTAGCCCAGGCCAGGTTCGAACCCGCCACCTTCGGTGTATGTGGCTGGTACTGTAACCACTGTGCTCTGGGTGCCAAGCCTACACTAGAGCATTTTGTATAAAGGGTTAGCCTGCAAAGCAGTTAAAAGGAAACTCTCAAATCAGGAAATTTCACCTGTTTTGTTTTCCCCTTGCAGTGCTTACTCTTGATTAAATTCTTGGTGAATTATCAGCCATTCAAGTTTGAACCCTATATTCACACCCTTGGGTGAAAAAATCAGAATATAGAGGAGTTTGGTCTTAAAATGTATGCCAACCCTGACAACCAACCAGAAGTTAAAAAACGGTTTGTTTGGTATTTTAGCTACCTAGTGAATTATTGTTTATAGGCGGGCATGGTAGCTCAGCCTGTAATCCTAGCACTCTGGGAGGCCGAGGTGAGGTGGGTGGATTGTGTTATGGCGGGTGCCTGTAGTCCCAGCTACTTGAGAGGCTGAGGCAAGAGAATTGCTTGAGCCCAAGAGTTAGAGGTTTCTGTGAGCTCAGACACAGTGGTACTCTACAGAGGGTGACAAAGTGAGATTCTATCTCCCCTCCCCCCCCAAAAAAACTGGGAAGTTTTATCTCTTTACAGAGAAGCTTGTCATTTGTCCTAAGTTACCCATAATAACTGATGATAATTTATGAGCCTAAATTAGCCATTAAACTAATGCTAATAGCCTAATTTTTTAAAGGTTATTTGTATTTGCAAGTATAAATACTAATTCTTTTTTTTCTTTTTTTGGACAGAGTCTCACTTTGTCGCCCTCGGTAGAGTGCTATTGTCATAACTCATGGCAACCTCAAACTCTTGGGCTCAAGCAATTCTCTTGCCTCAGCCTCACAAGTAGCTGGGACTACAGGCACCCGCCACAACACCTGGCTATTTTTAGAGAAGAGGTCTCACTCTGGCTCAGGCTGGTCTGGAATCCATGAGCTCAGGCAATCCACCCGCATCGGCCTCTCAAGAGTGCTAGGATTACAGGCATGAACCACGGCACCCGGCCCCAACTTCCCAGTTTTTACAGTGTTAGTCCGTACTATGGGAAATAGGGACGTATGTAAGCCGTATCCAAGAAAACTGAATGACCTGAACATGATAAATTTTGTTACAGTTGCATATCCAAACCTGTTCTTCTAATTTTCCTGCTTTTGCAGGTACATAACTATTAATAAAATTTAGCAAAATGTCTTTTGCAGTATGTAGTAGTTTTAGTCCATCTTTCTCCCTATATATTGTATTTCCCTCACTTTCCTGCTTCACTTCTTAAAGAAACCCACAGTCACTTACTTGTTTTGGTTTGAAATGGTATGGACTGGCTTCTAAAGTATAAGCTCTTGGACCAGGCACAAATATGTCCTCATGATAAAAGGTCACCCTGCCAAACAAGTAAGTTTTCAGTTTCATTCTTCTGCCTGTGCTGTTACCCATTGGTGTAAGTAATTCTCTCTCTCTGTTGCCTCATATTCAACAAATGCGTGTTGAAGGAAGTTGAGAATTGTGATGATGAATTTTCTAAACTAACAGAATAGTTGTAGAATTAAAATGGAATTTTAGTGTATAATTCCCAGTGTATTTAGTGTATAATTCTGTTGCCCAGGCTCAAGTGAAGATCATAACTCACTGTAGCCTCAAACTCCTGGGCTCAAACAATCCTCCCACCTCAGCCTCCCAAGTAGCTGGCACTACTGATGCAAGCCGCCATATTGTACTTAACCTCCCCCCTTTTTTAATAGTTATCTGCTGTAAAGCTCACTGCCTTGCCGTGTAACTATGTGATTTTGTGTGTGTGGCTTCATGGGGTCGTCTTCCATATGACCTTAACTTTGTCACTTTCTTTTTTTAATTCAGATATTTTGAGAACAGCTATCTTTCATGTGCTAAATATCCTGAGATTTTCCTCACCCAGCTAGCTGTTTTTGTATTATATACCACCCCACTTACCTTTGGGTATCAGTGCCTGCTGTAAATGATAAGTTCAGGTTATTCTAGATGTTTCAATAGCAGAGGTTATTATTTCCTTTTGTCTGGACACTCCTAAGTTTGTGACATTTCTCTTTTTAAGTAATATGGTCCAATAAGCTTAAAACTCCATGTTGTCTTAATATAACCTATTATGAAGGAAAGTACCTTAAACAGCTTTTAGAAATTATTGTGGAAATTTTTAGACAGGAATGTAGGGAGAGTAGTGTAATGAACAATCACAAAGATTTTTTTTAAATTTTATATTGGCACATTCTAATTGTACTTGTGGGGTACAGTTTTATGTTTTGATATATATGTATATACTCATTACAAAGAAATGATAAATGCACAGTGATATATACTACCCTGATTTGATCATTGAATTATATATACGCTATTCAGTGATCAAATCAGGGTAGTATATATCACTGTGCATTTATCATTTCTTTGTAATGAGAAGAATTTAAAAACCTCTCTTTTGGGTGGTGCCTATGGCTCAATGAGTAGGGCGGTGGCTGTATTCTGAGGGTGGCGGGTTCGAACCTGACCCCGGCCAAACTACAACAACAACAAAAAATAGCCGGGTGTTGTGTTGGGCTCCTGTAGTCCCAGCTACTCAGGAGCCTGAGGCAAGAGAATCGCCTAAGCCCAAGAGCTGGAGGTTGCTGTGAGCTGTGACGCCATAGCACTCTACTGAGGGCAAAACAAAATGAGACTCTGTCTCTTAAAAAAAAT
Organism: Perodicticus potto; assembly: GCA_963574655.1. Taxonomy (NCBI): domain Eukaryota; kingdom Metazoa; phylum Chordata; class Mammalia; order Primates; family Lorisidae; genus Perodicticus; species Perodicticus potto. The sequence continues at coordinate 30,583 of CAUYRH010014753.1, forward strand.
ACCTCTTTTCTAGGTGGTTTGTAATATCCAGTACTTTGCTGCTAACCATAGTCATCCAGACTGTAATAGAATACCAGAACTCACTCCTCTTATCTAGCTGTCTAATTGTAATTTTGTACCTGTTAACCCACCTCCTCATATACTCTCCTCCCCAGCCTCTGCTAACCACTGTCCTTCTCTCTGCATCTGTGGTATCAGCTTTTTCTTTTTTAGACTCCACATATGAGTGAGATCATGTGAAATTTATCTCTCTGTGTCAGACTTCCTTCACTTAACATGTCTTCCAGGTTCATGGGGTCACACATCACAAGATTTCATTCCCTTTTAAGGCTGAATGATACTGAACGTTTTCTTCATTCATTCATCCATTGTTGGATAACTAGGTGGATTTCTACTGAGATAAACTTGAGTGCAGATATCTCTTCAACACTGATTTCCTTTCCTTTGGATACATATTCCATGGTGGGTGGGGTTGCTAGAATTTTTTGAGGAACCTCTATAGTGTTTTCCGTAATGGTTATACTAGTTTATAGCCCCACCAACAGTGTATTAAGTGTTCTCTTTACTTTCTTACCAACATTTTTCCTTTCTTTTTATAAAACCATTCTAACTGGAGTGAGGTGTTTTTTATTTAATTGTGTTTTGATTTAATTTCCCTGGTGATTAGTGATGTTGAACATTTTTTCATATGCCTGTTGGCCATTTGTATGTCTTCTTTTGGGTATTGTCTTCTAAGGTCTTTTGCTCACTTTTTTAATCAGGTTATTTGGGTTTTGGCAGAGTTGTTTAGAGTTCTTATATATTCTGAATATTAACCCCTTACTGGATGTGTAGTTTGCAGATAGTTTCTGTTCTATAGGTTGTCTCTTTGGTGTAATTCCTGTCACCTAGATTTAACAATTTTAAATATTAAAAGATGAAGGAGTAATATATTTTTTGTCCTAAAATACTCGTAAAACTACTATCCAAGTCTATGCTGTATCTCAGAGTAGATTATCCAAATTTAATTTGGTTCCTATGGCAAGATTCCACATACCGAGGTAGTCACCTGAAGCTTATTCACGTGTCTTTGTTACTGAGTTCAGATAGTGAAAGATAACCTGTATTTTAAGTTAAAATACATTACAGACCTGACATTCTCCCCTAAATATTTTACTGTACATCTCTTTAAAAATAAGCAGCGTCTACATAACCATTCTGTTCTAACAAAATTGACTGTTATTTCCTAATACCGTCTATCATGCAGATCCAGTTAAAGACTTTTGTTAAACAGACATTTTGTTCATTTTAGTAAAATATATGGGCTTTACATTTATCAGTGTTAAATTCAGTTTTGATGATAGTGCCTCTTGGGACTAGTCCAGTAATCACCAAACTTTTTCTTAAATGGCCAGGTAGTAAAGATTTTAGGCTTGTGGTTCATTCTGTCTTTGCCATAACTACTTAGTTTTGCCATGTCATTACAGAAACACATGAGCATGTCTGTTTTCCAATAAAACTTTTACAAAGCAGGCACTGGTCACTTGGCTCTAGTCTGCTGACCTATTGTGATATTTTTTTTCCCCATCTGTAACAGGGTCCATTCTCCAATTTTGTAGCAATTCATTAAATAACACCGTTTGCTTAAAATACTCAACTATCTGTGAATCCATCAAACAGTAATAGCTGCCATTTTCAACACATGGTGTATGCTATGTACTTGACATAGATAATCACATTTAATCTTCAACAGCATCCTGAGAGATGCAGGTGATACTGTCATCAGTTTACAGAAGAGAAAATGAAGATTAGAGAGAGGTTAGGAGATTGACCCACTGCCACATAGCTATGTGTTAACACTAAGTTAGAAGCCCTCTTTTGTAAGATTTATGCTATACTATAGCTGTACTATCAAATAAATGTGAGATAACATTCTTTTTTCCAAAGGCAGAATGTTAGGTTTTCTCCATCTTGGCCACAGGTGTATGTTGAAAAACTGCCAAGTAATGTGTCAGAATCAGAACATAAAATGTCTGTTTCCTAATCTGCTATTATAAAGAACGTGAGATTAATTTGGATGGTATGTCTTACTTTTAGAAAAGAGAGGAGTTATCTATCTCTAGGAGATGACATGGGGTTATGTTGTGTTTGCAAATTGATCTATTAGAAAGTCTTCCCCCGCTCCTCCCATTTCTCAAGTCACGGACAGTAATTTTGTGGTTAAACCTTTGAGGCCTCTCTATCCTCCACACCAACTGGAATGCATTTAAAGTAGCTACTTTTCTGTAATCTCAGGTTTATTTAGTTTCAATTTTTTTGGCTTTCAATTATGTTTTATGGTTATCTTTGGTTTGTTTTTATGATGGTGTTTATTGAGGAAAATTTAAAATGTAGTAGTCTTTGATATAATTTTTCTTAAAAGCCAGGAGGTGGCAGTGTTTTCCAGGTGATGATGTAAGGTTGCTGTTTGCTCTGCTTGCTGCAGAAATGGTTTTGAATACCACTAGATCAGAGGACTTAAAAGAACAGATATGTTTCTGTCCATGAAAATCAATGAGGAAAGAAGCTGCTTCAGCTTCTATGGTGCATTGGAATAGAAACCTAGAAATGATAATTCCTCAAGATAGGACAGCCGCAGATTTGAACTCTGAAGGAGATTTTTGACAAGTCAAACTCACACCAGCATTTACTTGAGAAACAGGACAAAACTCCTCAAATATATCTTAATACTAGGTCTTGGGCAGGGGACAAATTCTTGATGTTTATATTTAAATCAAAATGGAAATAATTTTATTTTTCTTATAGTAAACCTAATACATATTTGTTTAAAAAAAATTCCAGACTGCAGAAAAATAGAAGAAAAAAATAAAGTCACTCTGATATACCAACTTTCTGAATAAAATAGAGATACGAACCAAAATGTACTCATAATCAGTCATATTTTTTTCTGCTCTTACAAACATTATGGACCTCTGTCTACATCTATGTAGTTTTGTGATTTTTATAAAATCTATGTGGTAGGCTCAGCGCCTGTAGCACAATGGTTATGGCGCCAGCCACTTACACCCAGGCTGGTGGGTTTGAACCCAGCCCGAGCCAGCTAAACAACAATGACAAGTGCAACAAAAAATAGCCGGGTGTTGTGGCGGGCACTTGTAGTCCCAGCTACTTGGGAGGCTTAGGCAAGAGAATCGCTTAAGCCCTAGAGTTTGAGATTACTGTGAGCTGTGATGCCATGGCACTGTACCAAGGGTGACATAGTGAGACTGTCTAAAAAAAAAAAAAAAACAACTATATAGTAGTCTGTTATATAAGACTGTGCTGTACTTTATTTAACCAGTTTGTTTTAGGTGGACATACAGGTTATCTCTGTACTTAACAAAATTGCGATGTGTAATCTTTATCTACACTTTGCTCAATTCAAGTATTTTTCAAGATGTATTCTTATCACTTGACTGGAGTTTTACATACATGCACATTTTAAATTAACTAGATACATGCTGCCAAATTATCTCCTATAGAAAGTTTTTGTGTCAAGAGAATGCTAGTTTCTCACTTTCATCACCACAGTTTGATATTTGCCAGTATCAAATGGTGTCACATTCTTTTAAGTTAGCATTTCCTCAATTACTAGTAAATGTAAAAAAGTACATTTCTAAATGGCAAAACTTTTAAATAAACAACCCAAGAAAAATAGTGATAGAAAGGCAAATATTGTTGGAACCAACGGATAATGAAAAACATACATCCAACTTTAGTCACACCTAAGGTACTGGACTATAATTGTCTGAAATGTTTATACAAGAAAAGGGAAAAATGGGCCGCGCCTATGGCTCAGTGGGTAGGGTGCCAGCCCCATATACCGAGGGTGGCGGTTCAAACACGGCCCCGGCCAGCTAAAACAGCAGCGGTAACTACAGCAAAAAATTGGCCGGCGCCTGTAGTCCCAGCTACTTAGGAGGCTGAGGCAAGAGAATCACTTAAGCCCGAGAGCTGGAGGTTGCTGTGAGCTGTGACGCCACAGCCCTCTACCGAGGGCAACAAAATGAAACTCTGTCTCAAAAAAAAAGAAAAAGAAAAAAGGGATAAAGTTAAATTAAAATATTAAGCATTCAACTTAAATTCTTTCCAATATAAGAAATCAGAAAAAGAATAGAATAAATATGTGGAAGGAATGAAATGATGAACATAGGCAAAAAATAAATTAATAGAGGATCAAGTGCTACTAAGTTGTTCTTTGAAGAAACTTACCAAAGTAGAAAAGCCTTTCATTAAGATTGATGAGGGGAATGAAAGGCAGAGTAAGTGATACTAGGATAAAAAGGGGCTTGAGAATACCACGAAGGATCGTACTTCCAGTAAATTTTAAAATTTAGAAGAAATGGAAAATTTCCCAGGCAAATTTGATGTACCAAAACTGACTTAAGAAAATCAAAGAGCTTAGTTGTCTGAGCATTCTTTAAAAAAATTGAATTAGTTGGTTCGGTGCCCATGGCTGAAGCAGCTAAGGTGCCAGCCACATACACCTGAGCTGGCGGCTTCAAATCCAGCCCGAGCCCGGCAAACAATGACGGCTGCAACCAAAAACTAGCCGGACGTTGTGGCGGATGCCTATAATCCCAGCTACTTGGGAGGCTGAGGCAGGAGAACCACTTGAGCCCAGGAGTTGGAGGTTGCTGGGGGTTGCAGTTATGTCACTGCACTCTACCCAGGGCGAAAGCTTGAGACTCTGTCTCAAAAAAAAAAAAAAATTGAATTAGTTATTTAAGATCCATCAAACATTGGTGGGATCACATCTATGGTGCATCTTAGAAGGGTACAGGTGAAACTTAACTAAATGCAGAATATAAATGTCTTCATATAGTGATTAAGAAAATGCCATGAAGGCTATATTAAACAGTTCGATGAAAATATTTCAGATTGGCTCGGCGCCTGTGGCTCAACGGGCTAAGGCGCCAGCCACGTACAGCCCGGGCCCGCCAAACAACAATGATGGCTGCAACCAAAAAATGGCCGGGCGTTGTGGCGGGCGCCAGTATCCCCAGCTACTTGGGAGGCAGAGGCAAGAGACTTGCTTGAGCCCAGGAATTGGAGCTTGCTGTGAGCGGTGATGCTATAGCACTCTATCCAAGGTGACAGCTTGAGGCTGTATAAAAAAAAAAAAAAAAAAAAAGAAAAGAAAAGAAATTATTTCAGATTGTATATGAAGTCAGCACATTGTGCCCTATGATTACACCAATGTACACAATTATGATTTAATAAAAATAAAGATAAAGATCCATCAAACAAGAAATAAGTCCAAACAATTTTCAGATAAGGTCTTCTGAACTATCTTCCAGAGAATTAAAAAGAAAAGAGAAACTTGTGTAATGAGTCTATTGTAACCTTCTTACTCAAATCAGATAATGACTGTACAAGATAGTGATATTATAAGCTAATGCTACTTACTAACATAGCTATATCAGTCCTAAATGAATATTAGCAAATCAAATCCAACAGTTTTTTTAAAAAATTGTGACTTAATTGCGTTTACAAATATAATACTTCATATGTGTGATAAATTTAAGAGTACTATATGTGAATGATAAGACACCAATTAAATTGAGTAGTGTTTTCTGGGGACACCTGTAGCCCAGTGGATGGGGCGCCAGCCACATACACTGAGGCTTTTGGTTTCAAACCCGGCCGGGCCTGCTAAACAACAATGACAACGGCAATAAAAAAAAAATAGCCAGGCGTTGTGGAGGGCACCTGTAGTCCCAACTACTTGGGAAGCTGAGGCAAGAGAATAGCTTAAGCCCAAGAGTTTGAGTTTGAGATTGCTGTGAGCTGTGATGCTAAAGCACTCTACCGAGGGTGACATAGTGAGACTCTTTCTCAAGAAAAAAAGAGTAGGATTTTCTTTGGAAAGAATGAGGATATAATTTGGAAGAAATGCATGGGGAGGTATCAGTTGTAGCATAAGGTTTGTTTCTTAAGCTGAATAATGGGTATATAGATGTTCATTGTATTCTTTTTGCCCTTTTTTGTATCTGAAATATGTTAACACTGTAGCGTTAATGTTTAACAGGCTTAACAGCCTTGGGAGTTTAAACATCATATTAAAATACTGTATTTTTTATAGAGTTACTTAAACACATTCCTCTTGGAGCATTACAGACCAGTAAACAACAAGAAAAATTTATATAAAAACCACCATGAAATATAAAGTATACTACCTACGCTTTTCATGGATACTGTGTTAAAGAGCTTGGTGGGGGCGGGGGGACTCAATTCTTTCATTTTATTTTTTCTTTTCTTTATTTATTTTTATTTTTCAAAACAGTCTCACTCTGTAGCCCTGGGTAGAGTGCCATGGTGGTATAGCTCACAGCAACCTCAAACTCTTGGGCATAAGCAATCCTTTTGTCTCAACCACAACACCAGGGCTATTTTTAGGGACAGGGTCTCGCTTTGAGTCGGGCTGGTCTTGAACTCTTGAGCTCAGGCAGTCCACCTGCTTCAGCCTCCCAGAGTGCTAGATTTACAGACATGAGCCACTATGCTGACCTATGTTCATATGAAAATAGGTGGTTTTGGAAGTAAAGTTTCAGCTTTGCTAACAATTTTTTTTCCGTGCCTAGAATTAAAAGAAATAGTTTGGAATTCTGGGTAGATGAGAAATTTAATATAGACAGAATATTAAAATGTTGGGTTTTACAGCATTCATTCACTAAATATTATAATTGAACTTTGACTATGTGTCACATATGGTATTGAGCCATGGGAATGTGTAGACCTTTAAGACAGCGTTTGACCTCAAGAAGCTTAGAATTGGTAGGGGAAATAGACGATTCTGATGTTTAACTGTAGGCACCATAATAAACAATTTGGAATATCTCTTTTCTCAAGGGAATTAATTTCTACTATCTTTCCTACACCCATTGTAGTGTTTTAATTTAAACAAAGTTAATGTGTATGTATGTATTTTCAGGAATAACCTAAGCCTTTTGAACTACTAATATTTATTTAGGTAGAATTTTTTCACCTGTTGAAAAATCATTTAACTACCTTAAAGCCATAAGGGTCACAATAGATTCTTTGTAGAAATTGAGACTTACCTGTTTCACTGGACTGCCAGTCTACTTATCTCATCTAAAAGGGATATAATATTTTAGTTTTTAAAAGTGAATCTTTGTTAATATCCAGTATTATTCTCTTTAACTGATTGCAAATGGGTCTTTTTTTCATACTTCTTCAAAAAATGTGAGGTCTTTCATGTAGAGTGCCTCTTAATAGGAAACTGTTTTAGTAAAAGAGTATTTTCTGAGCATGCTTGCCAATTTACTCATCTAAAATATGAACACTTAGGCTCGGCGCCTGTGGCTTAATGGGCTAAGGCGCCAGCCAAGTGCACCTGAGCTGGAGGGTTCGAATCCAGCCCGGGCCTGCCAAAGAACAGTGATGGCTGCAACCAAAACAAAAATGGCCAGGCGTTGTGGCAGGCACCTGTAGTCCCAGCTACTTGGGAGGCAGAGGTAGGAGACTCGCTTGAGCTCAGGAATTGGAGGTTGCTGTGAGCTGTGATGCCATGGCACTCTATCCAGGGTGACAGCTTGAGGCTCTGTCTCAAAAAAAAAAAAGAAAGAAAAAACTCTCTAAAATATGAACACTTAGTAACTTATAGCGAACTATGGCCATGACCTCATTTTGAGAATTGAAGTTGCCAAAATGTTGCACAAACATCAATTTTGAATTAATTTCAAGGCTTTAGCTTCACAAAGATTTGCTTTACCCCTTCCTTCTTGACTTATTTTTACCCTGTATGTTGTCCTTGTATTGCCCTCTCAGGCAGTTTAGTAATTTAGAGCTGTTTGATAAAAAAAAAAAATCTGTGATGAAACAGTAAATTTGATAGTTTCTTCATACAAAATTTTTCCTTAAGAGCTTATCCTCAAGTATGTGTGGCAGAGTTAGGTTTGGCAGTAACTAAAAAATCCACCGTTAGGACAATTGGTTTTTCTCTCACTCACACTCAGACTTAGGAAGTGCAGGGTAAGGAGATTCACAGTATCTCAAGGACCCAGGCCGCTTTGTCTTACTGTTCTACCATGCTCATTGTCTTATGGTCCAGCATTGGCTGCTTTGAGCTCCAGCTCTCACATCTAAACTCTAGGCAAATGAAGAGCAGAAAGGCAAAAGGAGTCCTTGCTGGTTTAGTTGGTTGCTCTAAGCCAGTGGTTCTCAACCTTCCTAATGCTGTGATGTATTTTCATTGTTACAAAGGGGTTGAGAACCGCTGCTCTTAGCAGCCTTCCCAGAAGGCACATACACCATTTCATCGTATGTTCATTGACCAGAACATAGTCGTGTGGCCACTTGGTTATACCTGTTACTAGGGAGCCAGAGAACTATTGTATTTTATTTCTGCCACAATGTACCTAGCTAGACATCTGGATTGTGGTCATTACGAAGGCAGGGTAGAATGGATGTTGGGTGAGTAACCAGAAACTTAGCAGAAAACCTGAAGGTGTTCAGATGGCTCAGTAACTAACTGCACTATAAGGTAATCACAAGAAATGATATTAAGAAATCTCTGGGCTTGGCGCCTGTGGCTCAACGGGCTAAGGCACCAGCCATGTACACCTGGGCTGGCGGGTTCAAATCCAACCCGGGCCTGCCAAACAACAATGACGGCTGCAACCAAAAAATGGCCGGGCATTGTGGCGGGCGCCTGTAGTCCCAGCTACTTGGGAGGTGGAGGCAAGAGACTCACTTGAGTCCAGGAATTGGAGGTTGCTGTGAGCTGTGATGCCAGAACACTCTATCCAGGGTGACAGCTTGAGACTCTGTCTCAAAAAAAAAAGAAAGAAAGAAATCTCTGATCTGCCTGTTGCCTTGAACATATTTTATCAATAATCACTGTCCTTCATTGTGTTATTTTCCAGAAATATATGCTAAGTACTTTTTACATATTATTTTTTGTATTCTCATAACATTACACTGTGACAAGCACTATCTCTTCCGTGTGACAATTGAGAACATAGACACAGTTGGGTTATATAACTTGTCCAAGTTTTTACAGCTAGTAAGCGATGAGTCAGAGGGTGAGCATGCTGCTTAAGAGAAGTGGTAATAAACTGCCTGCATTCCTCTGTTTATTGTCTGCCTGTATATCTAGCCAGCAGTTCTTATTGTCTCCCCCTACAACTTGTTATAATGATTTGAGGTAGCTGAAACATACACAAGGAACAGAAAAACAAAAGTATACACAGATTGAAGGGAATACGGGAATGTAAGAGTGAGAAATTGATACATAGAATTGAATGCTGTAGTGTTGTATAGCAGTGTTTTCTTTGTTTGTTTGTTTGTTTTTTAAACAGTTTCGCTGTGTCGCTCTGGGTAGGGTGCAGTGGCATCACAGCTTACAGCAACCTCAAACTCTTGGGCTGAAGCCATTCTCTTGCCTCAGCCTCCTAAATAGCTGGGACTACAGGTGCCTGGCACAATGCCTGTTTTTTCTGTTGCTGTTGTCATTGTTGTTTAGCAGGCCTGGGGCCAGGTTCTAACCCACCAGCCTGGGTGTATGTGGCCCGCACCCTACCCACTGAGCTACAGGCTCCACCATGTATAGCAGTCTTAAAAGTCTTTGTCTGTGGCTCTACCAAATGGTCTATCAGAAACTTAAAAAGACAGAAAAGCAAGACTGAATTTCTTTTTGACTTTGGCATCTTCATTGGTTTAGTCATGATAATCTGAATTCTTATAAAGAATACTGGTTTTTCACATGGGACTGCAAGGAATCTTAATTATATTATATTTTTACTGTTTTCTGATTTTATTTTTGTGATGTTAGTTAAGCCAAATTGCCACTGATTATTTCTTAAGGTGTGAAAACCCAAAGAGAATTTTTAAATGGATATGGATCATGGGCTTAGTAAAAACCAGGGCTTGTTTGTTTATATAAATACTCTTATTATAGACATTTTGGAAAATATGTCTATAATAAGATTTTGATCTTGATAAAAATGGTACTGTGCTAATAATAATTCTTTGTTAAACCAGCCCCCTCCACAAGTTTGTGAGCTCCTTGAGGACAAAAGACTTTGCCTTATTCATTTTTCCATTTAGTATCCTTAGTGCATAGAAGGTATTCAGGAAGTGAATAGTAAATAAGAAAAGTCTGTGGCTTGGCGCCTGTAGCTCAAGTGGCTAAGGCGCCAGCCACATACACCAGAGTTGGCGTGTTAGAATCCAGTCCACCAGGCCTGCCAAACAGCAACGACAACTGTAACCAAAAAATACCCAGACGTTGTGGCAGGCGCCTATAGTTCCAGCTACTTGGGAGGCTAAGGCAAGAGAATTGCTTAAGCCCAAGATTTGGAGGTTGCTGTGAGCTGTGACGTCACGGTACTCTACCCATGGTGACAACTTGAGGCAAAAAAAAGAAAAGTCTGTTAATAAAGGTTATAATTAATATTTCTATTTCTTTAAACCTAAGTCAGTTACTCTGCCCAAAATAGAGAAAAGTTGGTCATTCTTTTTACAGGGTCAGAAAGTTGTATAAAGTAGATTATATACCACTAATGGTCAGACATTGAGACCACAAAGTCCAGCCCTTGAACATAGTATTTTTGGGGAATCGTCTTAACTAGAGTGTTGTAGGTTGTAAAGGAGAGTAGCAGGAGATAACTCTGGCAAGTTCTGGCATGTAAATGTTATAATTTAAGGAATGAAAGGTGTTCTGGTTTTGAAGGATATTATATGGCACACTATCTTTTAAAAAATAACATTTTTAGTGGGAAGAAGAAAGGACATGATTTGATTCTAGTATACATTTGAAAAGTAAATATAGAATGTAAAAAAAAATTAATCTGTAATTTCGAGATTGTGAAAAATATTAGGTCATTATATATGAAATGTTAGATTTTTGAATCAAAAGTTTAGTTTATTACATCTCAGATAAGAAGCAGTACAGTTAACCAAAGTATGCAATGAAACTATGGACACAGTTTTGACATTTTAGTAGTAGCTTGTTTATGCTAGCAGCAAAGAAGCCTGGTGAGCAAGTGGTGATGCATTTGGGAAAGGCGTTTTCTGCATCTTGTTGAAGTGGTCCAAATTCTGGAAGAAGTGGTTGGTAGGCAGTTGGTGCAGAGTCTGGTGAATACAGTAGATGACAGAGTTTCCACATCCAACTTCTGTAGTTCAAGCAGCATTGTTTGTGCAACGTGGTTGAGCATTATCTTTTAAGAGGATTAGCATGTCTGTATTGACCAATCTTGGCTGCTTAATTGCAAGCATCCTCATCATGTCATCCAATTGGTTGTAGTAGACATCTGCTGTCATCAAGTAACTAGGTTTCACAAAGCTATAGTAGATAATACAAGCCACCAAATAGATACCATTAGTGTTTTTTGACCATTGTGCCAAACACTTATGAGTGACCAAAAGAATACATCTTTCATCATGCATAAATATACAGTGTAGAAACGGTTGACCTATATGTCATAACAGCAAGGAAAGGCAAGCTTTGAGCCAATTTCTCTTCTGACACTGTTTCCAGCTTCTTGACGACTTGTTTCAAGTCATCTACCATTGGAATAGTAATGTCAAACTTTGCTGCCTAATTCACATGTAGGTTGAGATGAATTCGCCTCCACAACAGCTTTCAGGGCATCTTTATCCACATTGGCCTTCGGTCACCAATGTGGCTCATTCTGAAGATTAAAGTCACCAGAACGGACTTCTCAAATCAACGTCGTACTGTACATTCATTAGCCACATCCTTCCTAAGCACTTCATTGATATTTCAAGTGATCTGCGCTGTCCTGGATCCATGGTGGAACTCATATTCAAAAATAGCACAAAGTTTTGACTTGTCCATGGTTTCACAAAAATTGCTCTAAAAAATATCTGAAAGATAATAAGCCAAAATGTGCATTTGAGAGCATGAGGATGTACTTTCATAAATAAAACAAACAAACAAAAACTGTCAAAGTGAAATGTCAAAGATATCAACTGTCAAACTTAGTACTTAATGAAATCGGACATTTCTTACTTAATAACCTAATAAATTAACAGAATGTTTAATTAATGACTTTAATTTGTTTTATTTCTCAGGATGTGATCTTCGTGGTGGGAAGCTAAGTTTTTAAACTACCCCAATGGATGCAGACAGTGATGTTGCATTGGACATTATAATTACAAATGTAGTCTGTGTTTTTAGAACAAGATGCCATTTGAACTTAAGGAAGATTGCTTTGGAGGGAGCAAATGTAATTTATAAGCGTGATGTTGGAGTAAGTATCTTATTTTGGTGTGTGTGTACTACACAGCCTAATTTTATAGTGCTCGGAATGACACTAAGATGTATGTTTCTACAGATAGTTTATGAGCACCTTATCATGTGCTAGTTGTCCTGGATACAGCAGTGTGCCCTGTAGAAGGGCCCCTCCTCTCATGGAGGTGGCAGCTTTTGGAGATACAATTCCTATATTAAGTCTTAGCAAAGAACGCATTGATGAGAGACATTTTATTCTCTGTTTCTTTTAACTGAAGAAAGCAGTCTTTATAATTTCTTGTATTCTTATTCAAATACATTTGAATGATACCCTAATATATATTGTAATTTTTGTATGAATTATCATACCTCTGTTTAGTTAGCCAAAATAGATGATTTTCTTTTATAACAAATTGCTGAAAGCAATATTGTTCCTATCTTAACCTGGACATGTTAGAGTTTAGCTTTCGTTAAACCTGTAATATTTTAAAGCCTTAGTATTAATAAATAATAATAAAACCTTAATGGTTTGAGATTAATGCTATAATTTTGCATTTATAAACCAAAGATAAGATAGATATATTTTATCATTATAATAATAAGAATGTGTCTGAAGGCTCTATTTAGCTGTAAAAATTAGATGCCTATATGTCTACATAAATTGTTATTAGTTCTTATATTAGCAACTGAGTAAGAATAAATTCAATTAAAAGTTTTAATGACCCACAATTACAGATGTTCGGCTTCATCAATAATACCATTCTTTTCTTTAAAAAAAGGAATAAATGGCTCAGCCTCTGTAGCTCAAGTGGCTAAGTCACCAACCATATATACCAGAGCTGGCAGGTTCAGATCTGGCCCGGAGCCTGCCAAACAATGACAACTACAACCAAAAAATAGCCAGGCCTTGTGGTGAGTGCCTGTAGTCCCAGCTACTCAGGAGACAGAGGCAAGAGAATTGCTTAAGCCCAGGAATTGGAGGTTGCTGTGAGGTATAACGCCACGACACTCTACCTAGGGTGATAGCTTGAGGCTCTGTCTCAAAAAGAAGAAAAAAGGAATAAATAAGTCTGCCAAAAAGTTTAGGGAGGAATATGCCTAACACTGCTTTGGTACAAATCTGAGTTGATATACAAGCTGGTGGTGAGGGAGTTAAATATAGCATAAACTCAGGCAAGTGGCTTTCTGTCACTTGTGTATGAAATTTTATGATGTATTTTAGTTAAAATTTCATCTTCATCTTTGGTAAATTTTGAGTGTCCCCAGATTTAAGAACTTTCTAGTTTGATAGTATAACATACAACAGAAGGAATAGCTCAAAATGTAGCAGAGGTTTTAAGGAGAAATGTCCAATTTATTTAAATGTATATTATTCAGTAAATATTAATATTTTTCTGTTTCTTATACATACTGGGCATATAGGATTTTCACAAATGAAAAGTTATAATGAAAATTTCAACTGATATATTATCCTAAAAGTTGGTTCTTGGTCTGTTTATACTCACTTGATAGGTTATTTCATTCCAACCCATAGTTTTAAATGCCTTTCACATCTAAGGAATCCTCAAATTCATTTTGAGCTCCAGCATTTGTCCTTCCCTTGAGATTTCCATGTTGAAATTGAGTATGTAATAAACATCTCAACTGTAAGATACAGAAAGTAGTGTCGGGTGCTGTGAAGCAGAATAAAGCAGGATTAGGAATGGGAAAGTAAGGAATGGGTGCTTCCGGCTCGGCGCCTGTGGCTCAGCGGGCTAAGGCGCCAGCCACGTACACCTGAGCTGGCGGGTTCGAATCCAGCCCGGGCCCGCCAAACAACAATGACGGCTGCAACCAAAAAATGGCCGGGCGTTGTGGCGGGCGCCTTTAGTCCCAGTTACTTGGGAGGCAGAGGCAAGAGACTCGCTTGAGCCCAGGAATTAGAGGTTGCTGTGAGCTGTGATGCCACAGCACTCTATCCAGGGTGACAGCTTGAGGCTCTGTCTCAAAAAAAAAAAAAAAAAAGGAATGGGTGCTTCCGTGGAATAGTCAGGGAAGCCCTCTTTAAGGTGGTGACATCTAGTGAGAGATTTAAATGAAGAGACTATGGAGGGGAGAATATTCCACATGAAAGTAACAACTACTGTGAGGCTCCTGAGCTGTGAAGTTTGGCATGTGTGAGGACCCATGCAAATCCCAGTTATGTAAGTGCAGTGAAGTGAGAGTTGAAATGTTTATGTACTTGTAGTACATTGATTTCAAGCAGATGGTGAAAGGTTATTAAAGATCTTGCATTTTTAATTAAATATCCTTTGGATTTATATGTTCTTTGTGTTCAGTATTGCACTTGATTTCAGAATAGGTGACTTGGAGAGCAGTTATTTAAGTCTTAGGTAAGCTTAGAATGTTTAGACATTAACAGGGCTATGTAGGACAGAACCATGTGTAAAAATGCTCACTAGGTAATCAGATTTTTTTGTTTTCAGAAAGTATTAATGAAGCTTAGAAAACCTAGAATTACAGCTACAATTTGGTCCTCAGGAAAAATTATTTGCACTGGAGCAACAAGGTAAATATTACCTGGGTTTTTAAATTTTGTATTTTACTTCTTGTGGAAAAGACATTTTCCTAGACTTAAATGAAAAATCATATGTACTCAGTATAAAATTTTATTTCCTGTGTAACTAATAATCGTTTTCTTTTCTTAAAACCTTAGTGAAGAAGAAGCTAAATTTGGTGCCAGACGTTTAGCACGCAGTCTGCAGAAATTAGGTTTCCAGGTAAATTCTGAAAGATTCAAATTTCAAATATTCGTGGATTTGTTTCTGAAAAAATAAAAAAAATTAATGTAATAAACTGAAGAAATCACCACAGAAACAATTTTTTTTTTTTTTTTTTTTTTTGGTAAGACGGAGTCTCTCTCTGTCACCCTTGGTAGAGTGCCGTGGCATCACAGCTCAGAGCAACCTCCAGCTCTTGGGCTTAGGTGATTCTCTTGCCTCAGCCTCCCAAGTAGCTGGGACTACAGGTACCTGCCACAGTGCCTGGCTATTCCTTTGTTGCAGTTTGGCCGGAGCCTGACTCAAACCCACCACCCTCGGTATATGGGGCCGGCGCCGTACTCCCTGAGCCACAGGTGCCACCCCAGAAACTCTTCTTGTGGTTGAACTTTTTCTAGATTATTTAATACTCTCCTTCAATATGAAAATGAGTAGCAAAACTTGGCCTGTGGGTATTTGTAAAAGATCCTAGCTTTGTCCCCAGTTTTTTTTTTCCCACAGAGTTACTTGTTTCCTTACAGATTAATTTCTTTTTCAACTCCTAGTTTGTCACTTCTCACCAATAAAGAAAATGTTTTTGGTCATCTCACAAATGCCAGGTCAGGGTGATGAGTAGAGCTGCAGGGTCCTACTGACATGGACACACTGGGTGGCAGGCTCTTGCACTTGTAACTTGACTGCAGGGTATATCTGCTTTGTCACATAAAATTTGGTAGAAGTATATCTTCTAATAAAATGATTCCATTTAACAGAAATGCTGGGTCACTTGGAAATGATGAGTAAATTATACATGAATATGATTGATGAGACCCCTAGACACTTACCTTATGAAATTTAGAGGTTTTGCATAAGTACAATATTCAAATATAATTTGGGATTTAGATCAGTTTGTGGAAACAGGTAAGAAATTGAGTTTTTTTCTCATAACTCAGTGTCTCTGAAGTGGAAGTAATAGGAATGGACTGAACTGCTGTTGGGGTGTAGGGGTTAGAGCTTGAGAAGAGTGGCAGTACAGAGCACCTTGATATGGACCTTGGCTCGGAGATGGTGCTGTTTTGCAGTATCCGGGCTTTCTGCAACTGCACCGTGTGAGTACTGGGTTGGAGAATAGCTCATCTGTAATTGTGGTTTTAGGAGGACTGGTTAAGGAGGAGAAGATAATGAAATGAAACAATGCAAGATTATGGGAGTGGCTGAAGTTTTTAAGAGAACAACCCTTGGAGCTTCTTTTCTTGAAATTTGAAGTGAGAAATTCCAATTAGTTAAAAACACAGTTTTATCTCTCTATCCTCCAAGAGAAAATAAACATGTAATCAAACTCACAGAAATGTTATTTTAAACTAATGTATATGAGAAAACATCTGATCATTAGAGCCCAGTGTATACTCTATTCATATTTTAGGGAGACACCTTTTCCAGTTTGATTCTTTAGAACTCTGCTTTATTTTTTCTTCTCACTAGTCTCCCTTTTCCCCAGTAGTTTTAAGTATCCCATTTAAAGTATTAAAAAATGAAAGAAAACTTAAGATTCAAGAGACCCTGAATATACTGTTTGAACCATGCAAATACCTCAGATTTAAATTTTTAATGATGTTTTTGAGCTTTTTAAAATTCAGTTATAGATTTTAATACTAAACAACTTCTAAAGATATAAAACTATTATGTACTCATAATAATTAAAAAGAAAAATGATTTTAAAAGACAACTTATAATAATTCATTCTTAAGATGTTTCTGTTTTATTTAAGATAAAATACTTATTTTTTTTTTAAGGATTGACAATTAGTAATGATCGCTCTAATGAGCAGATTTTTTTTGTTTCAAAATAAATTCATTCTATTTTACTTTTTCCTAAAGGTAATATTTACGGATTTTAAGGTTGTTAATGTTTTGGCAGTATGTAACATGCCATTTGAAATCCGTTTGCCAGAATTCACAAAGAACAATAGACCTCATGCCAGGTAGGTCTTTGAAGATGCAAGATAACTTTGCAAATTTAAAATTACTAGTTAGGTTATAAATATTTATACTAATTTTGGCTTTTTTTTTTGTATAGTTATGAACCTGAACTTCATCCTGCTGTGTGCTATCGAATAAAGTCTCTAAGAGCTACATTACAGATTTTTTCAACAGGAAGTATTACAGTAACAGGTATTCTATAATATTGAAACAAAACTTGTCAGTTATGGATTGAGTGATGTAAGATTGCCCATACCAAGATAGAAATAATGTCTAATTTCTCTCTTTCATCACTTCTTCTGCCCTTTAAGGGGAATCAGTCTCCTGACATTTACCACTGTAGATTACTTTTACTTGTTTTGTATTATTCGTAACTCTTACATGTACTGTTTTGTGTCTGTCTTTTACTCATTATTATCTTAGTAAGATTCATCTATATTGTTCCGTGTAGAGGTATGTAGATATTTATTTTCATCCAATGTGTGAATGTGCTGTCCAAAGGCATTTGAGTAGTTTCCAGTTTGGAGCTCTTAAGAAAATTCTATATATCCATAAGATGGTTTTTTGTTTGTTTTGTTTTGTTTTGCTTTTGAGACAGAGTCTCACTCTGTCACCCTAGGTAGAGTACCGTGGCAGCACAGCTCACAGCAACCTCAAACTCTTGGGCACAATGATCCTTATACCTCAGCCTCCCAAGTAGGGACTATAAGCACCCACCACAACTAGTTTTTTCTGTTTTTAGTAGAGACAGGCTCTCGCTCTTGCTCAGGCTGGTCACAAACTCCTGAGCTCAAGCAGTCCACCCACCTCAGCCTTCCAGAGTGCTAGGATTACAGGTATGAGCCACTACACCTGGCCCGTGATATGATTTTTAAATTTATGATACTTTACACTTAACATACCTTTAAGAACGTCAGAGGTTTACATACTTTATGAACTTCAGAGGTTTTACATAAACAAAATACTCTAAAAATATAATTGGTACTATTTGTTATGTGTATTTTGTTACATCTTTTGGAAGGGGTGGTTTCAAAAGACTGGGCATATGTTTCAAAGGGTATTGTTAGCATGCAGTATGATTTTTTAAAGGTACTTTGATTATAAATTATACAGCGGCATTGTTTGGAAGTCAACTTCATCCTTAGGCAAACTTGAGTTAAGGCAAGTTTCTTTAGTATCCTTGAGATTTGCTTTTTCAGTCCTTAGAGGAGAATAACAATTTTTGATACATTTGGATTCTCAACAAATAAGTTTTAGTTTTGACTCATCCGATAGATTTTTTCATCTATCTTGGAGACTTTCAAAGCCTATTGCCACAATCCCACCTAGATCTTACAAATGGGATGGTAGGGAACAAGTCTGTCCCCTTCTTTTGACTATCTGTTTGCACACTTTGGAGCTTGGACATCTGAGAGGCCCTAAAATCTATCAGTAGTCCCTGCTACGTGTAGAATAAAATGATGGATATGTAAAAATCTGTGTTTATTGAGTTAATGGATAATTAAACAGCACAATAACAAACCCAAGACATTTGACCTAGTTAAGTAGTATGCATTATTTACATCTAGAATAGCCTATGAAATGTTAACAATTCAGTGAAGGCATGCTGAGTGGTTCCCTTGAGGAAAGCAGTTTGTCCTTTGTGGAGTGGGGGGAAGGGTAAGTCAGGAAGGAGCTGACCAAGATCGGCCATGGGGAGGACCTTCACAGCATTCACAGTGGATGGCTATCTAAGTTTTCAGGGTCTTTCAAAAGAGGTAAGTATATATTGATGAAACCATTTTGAATTCAAAATAATTTTTTTGAAAATACTTTTCATTGTCCTTGTTTATGTTTCTTCTTTGCTATTTAAATGACAGATTACACTTTTAAATGGTATTGAATGGATTAGTTCAGTTTAGGGTTACTGTCTTGTACTTTTTACCCCCTTATTGACTTGGATAAACACTTAGAGGGAAATAAACAGATTAGTAATAAATGTGGGTACTAAGTGGTAACAAATCTATGGGGAATTTTAGACCATGTAGTTTAAAACGGCCCTTTGGTTTCCCAGTGTTTTGCTAGCAGCTGCATGTTATTCTGCTGGGTTCCGCCATATTCCTGTGTGCCTCATTTGTAGCCAAAGCCAAATGACAGTGACCAAAAGGCAGTGGTTGTTTAGTCCATTTCTTACTCCTTCCTTTCCTACACATTATATTACAGTGCTTTTTGTTCTCTTCCACAAGAGTTGTGTGCAGTTTCTTATACCCTTTTTTCAGATTGGGGCCCTAAAACAAAATGAATATTATTTTGTCTTTTAGATTTCCTTTGTGTAAAAAAAATTTGTATTCTTTTGGTTCTTATTATGACTATATGTAAAATTATGTAAGTGTAGACATTTTAAACAATTAACTTGATATTCTAAACTACTTGAATACTTATAATTCTGGGAAGTCGGTTTTTCCTACCCCTGTCCTTTTCACCTCCTCTCACCATCCTCCCTTGTGTTTCTTACAGGGCCCAATGTAAAGGCCGTTGCTACTGCTGTGGAACAGATTTACCCATTTGTGTTTGAAAGCAGGAAAGAAATTTTATAATTCATTACTCAATTGGTTAGAATCTCTTAACTGAGCACCTTTTAAAACCTGCACATTTGGACTCAAAAGGAAAACTGGACCAACAATTGAGGAAATAGACTCTTTTACTCATTCACGGC
>CAUYRH010014756.1:0-11514 GCA_963574655.1 Perodicticus potto
TTGTGGCGGGCGCCTGTAGTCCCAGCTACTTGGGAGGCGGAGGTAAGAGACTCGCTTGAGCCCAGGAATTGGAGGTTGCTGTGAGCTGTGATGCCACAGTGCTCTACCCAGGGTGAAAGCTTGAGGCTCTGTCTCAAAAAAAAAAAAAATACACATTCTACTCCACAATTTCATCACTTCCTTGACTTCTCACTTCTTGCCCAAAGATTGCCCCTTTCCCACTCTCTTAGTGAATGAGACTGTCTCTCTAAATTTTTTTAAAAATCTACTTTTCCTTTAAAACCCTCAGGGAGTTATAATAGAATAATGAAACATACTTAATTAAGCTATGCAGAGCAATCCTGCCATCTAGGTGGCATTTTTTTGTTCCACTTTCCTTGGTTATTTTGAGAATTATATTATTACATAAGAACTTACATAGATCACTCACTGTGTGCCAGGCACTGAGCTAAATGTTCCGCACACTTTATCTGATTCTCGCAAACTCCCCCGCTCGGAGTGGGGCAAGTATTCTTTCCATTTTACTGATGACAAAAACGAGGTTCAGATGTATTTATTTACTTGCTCGAGCCCACAAGGGTCAGAAAAATCTAGAACCTTTATCCTAAAGATTGTGGGTGTACAATATCTCCCCCTTATTTAGGAGGATTCCAAGGCCCCCTGTGGGTGCCTGAAACCTTGTATAGAACCGAACCACACATAGAGACACTAGGTTTTTTCTTATACATATGTACCTATGATAAAGTTTAACTTATAAATTAGGCACCACAGAAGATTAGCAACAATATCTAATAAAAAATAGGATAATTATAACACTATACAGTAATGAAAGTTATGTAAATGTGGTCTCTCTCTGTCAATCTCAAAATATTTTATTGTATGTAATAGTTTTGGACCATGGTACCTATTTTGGCCCATAGTTCCATGGTAATAGGAACTGCAGAAAATTAAACCATGGATAAGGGGGTCTACTATATGAGGTTGAACCCTCCCAAAACTACAAATATACACCAAGCACAAATTATATCCATCAAGTTTTTTGTCTGGAATTAAAGGCCAAAGTGTCTTGTGTAAAACAATCTTACTGAAATTCATTTTTTTTTTGAGACAGAGCCTCAAGCTGTCGCCCTGGATAGAGTGCCGTGGCATCACAGCTCACAGCAACCTCCAATTCCTGGGCTCAAGTGAGTCTCCTGCCTCTACCTCCCAAGTAGCTGGGACTACAGGCGCCCGCCACAATGCCCTGCCATTTTTTGGTCGCAGCCGTCATTGTTGTTTGGCGGGTCCGGGCTGGATTTGAACCCGCCAGCTCAGGTGTACATGGCTGGCGCCTCAGCCCGTTGAGCCACACGCACCAAGCCAATGTTACTGAAATTCTTACTTGTAACATCCCTTTGTTGTTCCCATTCAGCTTTGTTAATGCAACCATGTAACTTAAAGGGTATAATACAGTGTTTTTCAACCTTTTTTATCTCATGGTGCACTTGAACCTGTAGTTAAAATTCTGTAGCGCATTTAAATTATGTTGATCGGGGAAAAAAAGAGTTAAAAAAAAAGAATATACTTATTGTGCTTTGAACATCCTTTGAAAAATAATTTAATCAATGAAAAAAACTGTGAGGCACACCTAAGATCCTCTCAGGGCACACCACTTGAAAAGCACTGGTTTTAAACATCAACTAATTAGCTTAATTCTATAGATTAGCTGCCAAACAGGCATATCCATCAAAGTTCTTTTGGTTGTGATGAACAGAAATTAACTTGAACCAACTTAAACCACCAAGGGAGTTTGGCGGTTGATATCTGAAAGGATCTGTGGTAAGGTGGACTTCAGGCACAGTCTCATCATGGCTCCAGCTCATTCTCATACCATGCTTCTCTTAGTTCTGTGCCCATGTGTGAATCCCCTTAACCTTAGTCTGGTTTCTTTTGTGGTAGAAAAATAGGTGCCAGAATTCCAGATCTCACTCCTATCTACACACTTGACATGTATCAAATAGCCCCAAACATTAGACCAACTTAAACCACACAACTATTCCTAAACCAGTCACTACAGTTTGAGGTGAATGAGACTGCTCTGATTGGCAGATCACCCCACTAAGTCCTGCATGATGGAGAGGGAAGGGATGGAAGCTGGGAAAGCAACTGCATGGTACCTCACACTGAGCAGAGCTTGTTTCTAATAGAAGATGTACAGTGTCACACAGAAAACAAAAAGTAAACGGGGCTCCAGAAATAACTCGCGCAAACTCACTTGCCCACTCAAACTCCCCGATGGCTTCCCATATGTGCAAATACCTGAAACAAACCCCCAAAGCCCCACCATGTCCTCTAAGGCCCACAGAGCTTGGCCTAGCTCTCTAAAGCATGCCCCACTTAGCCAGTCTGATTCTGCCATTCCGACTGTCACACTGTTCCTCAGGCCCTCCAAACAACTTCCCAATTTCAGGCCTTTGCACTGGCTGGTTCCCCTCTCTAGAACACTCTTTCCCCAGACTGTCACGCTACTTTCTTATTCACTTCATTCACATAGCTGCCAAAATTTCACATTCCCAACCATTCTACCTGAAATAACTCCCCTTCATTCCCCATCCCCTTGCCCTGCCCTGTTTCTCTTTCCATCTCCTATCAATCTCAACTTGACTTTGTGTGTATTCATTTATTTTTGGTCTCCCCACTTGAATAGGAGCTTTGTCTGTTTTGTGCATAACTGTGTGTCTCATACTGATTATGAGACAGGTCTTGCCCGTAGTAAGTTCTCGGTAGCTGAGCGTTGAATACATAAAAGGGTAATTGAGTAAAAACAAATGAATGGGTGAATAAATGAGCAAATGAATGAATGAATTTCCAGGCAATCAGTGATAAACACGGATAACAGATGTCTAGGGGACTGTTTCTCTTCTATTTGTTTTGTTTTGTTTTGCTTTCACCTTGTCGGCTAAAGACAAACACCTTCTCCCAGCCCTGCATTGAGAATTCTGAAGTCTATTTAGGAAATGCACTATTTTGAAAGAAGATTTATTAAGCTCCAGATAAAGTTTAAGCTCAAGTAATTAGTTCAGAAGCATGATGGATCCCCCCTCTCCCTGCAAGCCTCACCATCACCTATGCCCAATGGAAAATATTTACCTCCCTGCATATATGTGAATAGAACACTTTAAAAATCAAGGCTGACAACTCCATTATGAAATATCTTGCACCAGTATCAAAATTAAATCTTGGCTTCCCTATTCCTCTCTGCCTTCTCTTTCTTTGGTGTTTTTGACTAATTCTTTGCAGAGTTATTATTTATCAGCCTTCTTCGGGGTGTCCAGTTTCTCAAGGGACTCATTGTAAAACTAATTTAAAGGGAGTTGATGACTCTGCAATTGAGCTTTTGATGATTCTCATCAAAATTCTCCCTGGAAAGATCAGCTTCCCCCTTTTGTTCTCTGCTTGTTTTATTATTGGTAATGCCAAACATAGATCCCTGTGATAGTGACAACAATAATAATAATAATAATTGAGATTGATGGTGAGAATATTAAAATGTTCAGAAAGGTTTTGTAGTTTACCAAATGAATGTCCATCAACCACACTTTCACGATAAATTAACTTCAATGACAAGCAACTAACTGCTCCCCACAAGGGAAGGAAGATCTTTAGATGGGCCACCGTGGCAGTGGAAGATGTCCCAGGCCTCATGGAAACACACTTGGAGAAGGGTCTTTCTTTACTCTGAGAAGCCAGAGAATCAGAGGATCAGGTCAAAGTCAGAGAGACCCTCTTGATCCTGATCTTTCCACCAAGAGAGCCAGAGAAAGTCATTTTGCTCACTGAGATTCTTTTCTCCTATGAAAATGGGATAATAGTACAACCTATTTCACAGAGACATTGTAAGAGTATAAAAATGGTACATACAGAAATCCTCAACACATTCTGGATCAGAATGAGGGCTGTGTTAGCAATTGTCCTCATTCAGTTACACATCACGTATTTAGCAAGTGTCTACACAGTGCTAGGTACTAGTGTGGAAAGATAAAATGGGCAGGGTCGCCGAAGTTCTTTATCATCACATTATTGCTATTAATCTTGAGAAGAAGAGAGAAAGGAAACCAAGCATCCTAGAAGCAACACGCCTAGGTCTGGGAGAAAGAAGAATTGGGCTTTTATCACGTCTTCGCCATTAACCAGACAGTGAAAAATTAACCCTGTCTCCTCGGGGCTTCAATTTCCTCATCTGTAATACAGCAGAGAGAAATAATTTATAAGTTTGATTTTGTAAAGCCAGTTGAAAATAACTTATTGCAACTAATATATTTTTATGAAATCGAACCCAATTTTATGAAGTGTTTGTTAAAAATATGAATGAGACCACAGTTGCTTCCCTCACTTACTCTAATGTTCTAATGTTTTCTTGAAAAGGGAAAATGGTTTGGAATTACTGCTTACACCCTAGGGACTGTGATGATATTACGCAGGCACCCAAAGCCTCCTTATGAACAAGAATGAAAAATAATTAAAAACGATTGGCCTAAGTGATTTCCAGCATCCTGCTCTGCTCTGACATCTTGCAATTTATTTCCAGATTATCATACCCAACACCATCAATTGGCAGATAAGAAGTCTTAGAGGCAGAAAAGTTAAGAATCTTAACAAAGATTACAGCCGTCTACAGGAAGGAGCATGGATTAAACCCCACATCCTAAATCTTAGTTTGAATAATATTTCCACCATCATATAAAGCCTCTGAGGAGGGCGGGGAATGTGGCTATCCTGAGAATTACACCCACACCCATCTGGACCAAATTTTTCATTATTTTTGTCAGAGAGCACATTTTTCATGCCCTCATACCTACGAAGCTCCATGTGGACTTCACTTCATGACTAAGCAAAGGGTCAAACGTACGTAACTTGGTTAAGGAAGACGTACCTTATGCCTGAGGGAAGAACAGGTTCCCAAAGAGGCCTGGGTTTCTGCCAAGGTATAACTTTGATGAAAGGTCTTTTTCGTGTAATAAATTTTGAGAATTTAATAAATGCTAGTCGTTTGACACATTTCATAATACTGCAGAAAAGCTGGACACCCACCCCACTTCCCACCAGTGAAAATATTTTCTTCCAGCTTTAGAAAATATACACATATTAATCCATAGATAGATGGAAACTCCCCTGGAATAAGTTTCTTGCCTATGGGCAAGCCACCCCATGCACAAACAACTCAGATTGTCACCTGTAAGTCGAACAAAGAAGGAAGTTTATAAACTACAGCCACATAAAATGACTAAGTCCCACCAAACTCTGAAAGCCATGTTTATTTTTTGTTTTGTGGAAATATGGATAAAATATTAGAGGCACCTCTTTAATCTTGGGAAGCATCTGGTCACAGAAAATCATAAACAGAAGTGCTTTCTATGGAGTGTTTGAGCGGGAAAGCAGCAGGCATATGGGATGAGAGAGATTTATGTTGTCCACAGATCTGGTACCAGCTCAGGCATAAAGATCCCTAGAGGTGAGATATAAAACCCTTCTGCTGTTGCTCCTTAGAACATCTACTGTTCTTAAGAATCATCAAGTTCTTGATCTGATAATATTTTAAAATAAGATGATTATGATAAAAGTAAAAAATAAATACAGGACGCTGTGTGATAAAATAGAATGTTTAAAGAAACCATGGAGGTGATATGAATGGGTGGTGATCCGGGTGAAGACTACAGTCCCCTGGGCAGGCCTTTCTTTCTTTCTTTTTTTTTTTTTTTTTTTTGAGACAGAGCTAGGCAGGGATGTGAAAGTATTATCACCATATCTTCATATTTTTCATGATAAGCTAAAAATAAAATTTTGGTGAAATCTTGTAGCATTTAAACATTGAGACTTCCTTGACTTTTGGAAACAGTGAGTTAAACGCACACACCATGTAGGTCAATTTGCAGCCTTCAAAAGTGGACTAGTTTGACTTCTGGCTCCATTGGCTTTTGTCAAGTTGTATAACTTCCCTAGTCCCCAGTTTCCTAATCTGTAGAGTGAGTTACTCTGGTTTATAATTGATTTTCTGTTAGTCTCCCAGAATTCACTTATCTTGTCCTCATTTTTCTTTTTTTCTTTTTTAGTGCTTTGTGCATTAATGCAATCGTGGGTACAATGTGCTGGTTTTATATGCAATTTGAAATATTTTCACCTAACTGGTTGGCATAGCCTTCACGGCCCTCTCTTAGTTATTGTGTTAAGACATTAATATTCTACACTCATTTTTTAATTTTTTTTGAGACAGAGTCTCACTCAGTCACCCTCAAGAGAGTGCTGTGGTATCATAGCTCACAGCAACCTCAAACTCTTGGGCTCAAGTGATACTCCTGCCTCAGTCTCCTAAGTAGCTGGGACTACAAGTGGCCACTCCAGTGACCAGCTATTTTTTCTATTTTTAGTAGAAAAAGTACTCTTGCTCAGGCGGGTCTTAAATTCCATGGCTCAGGCAATCTGCCCGCCTCAGCCTCCCAGAGAGCTACATTACAGATGTGAGCCACACACCTGGCTTCTTCCTCATTTTTAACAGAACTCAAATATCATTGATAACTTTTTACTTCCCATAAGAGCCCACGGGAATTGGGGGAAGTTTACCTCATTCTCAGCTCCAGGAGTAGTTCTGACTTGGTTTAACCTCATTCTTTTTGCCTTCACAGTGACTGGGTCAGGAGTCTAGAATTAAGCCAGTGGTGGCATGGCATTTTCCAAAATTACTGTTATTTGCCTGAAGATTGATGCATGACCTAGTTTAGCCATGAGCAAAGAAGGCATTCCTGAAAATAAACCTGAGGTAATGGGGAAGCCACTCATAAAAAAAAGACCACACTCCCCAAAAAGTGGAGTCAAGTGATCATAGGGAAAATGACCAGAACCTTGATCACACTGCACCTGAAGTCCAACTACTTCTGGAATTTCTGTTTTGTGACATAATTCAAGGCCATAACATTGAATTAAGCTGATTGTCACCTGCAGTAAAAACATCCTGACTCATACCTAAGGATTAAAGGTAATGTAATCAAAACTGGTCTTTTACATAGGAGGCAATCAATACATAATCAGTCTTATCTTTAGATGTACCATCTTCTTTGCATTATAGCACATGTTAAGATATGTAGTTTTATATAATATAACCTATAAAACTTGAAATTCCCCCAACCCCTCACACATAATGAGACATTAATTAAATTAAAATTTTAAAACTTCCTTTCATTAATAATGATGGGAAGGAAAAGAAAATGAGCACCTGTCCCAGGAGAGCGGTTTTCCATCAGATGTGAGCTGAGAGGTGTGTGTTTACTCATTGTGTTTGGCCAGGACTTAACCAAACGAAGCAAATCCTCAGGAAACCGGCTGTGGGATTTGGACAATAGTGTACCAGACATCAACAGATCTGCCAGTTCATTCACCAAACTTTGAGGCCTGAATAAAAATACAGCCAGCTTCCCATGCCCACGCAGAACACAGCTAGCACCACCAAGCTGGACAGCGACTCCTCCATTCCTGGGATCCCTGCCAGGCTTGGAGGCCCCAGGAACCTGGATGGGGGCGCAGGTACACCTGCAAGCAGGCAGAGTCCACATGGAAGCAAGAGAAGAGAAATGCAGAGATGCAAGGAGGGAGAGGCAGAGAGCAGGTGGCTTTCCAGCTCCTACCTGGAAGAGACGACAAGGAGGGTTCGCGTCCTATAGAGAAGACGGTGCACAGAAAGACACTCTTTTAGGGAAGCAAACCAAGAGCCACTTGTGCATAAACCACCCTCAGCACCTGCCTCTTCACAGTCTGCCACGTGCATTTCCCTTTTAGCAGAAATAATTTTTAACTTTGTCATTTTGTACGACAAAAGATGTTTCCCAAATCATGTCCAGAATGAAACAAAGGCAGAGGTCCCCCCCCTGCCTAAACTGTCACCTGCTCACTGAGCCTGATCCAAAGTGTAGCTCACCACCAGTGCCATGTCTCAAGCCCAGTCTGCTACCGGTTTCCGGGGACTCCAGGGACTCACTGCTGAGACGATGTCCCTGGCAGTTTATCACGTAATCAATTTTACTTTCTCAATGTATTGGTTACATCAAACTGCTGGTTTGGTTAACTCGAATAGGTTGCACCAACTAAACCCGGAGAGATTAGCCGCGGCCGCAGGTCGTACATCTTTGGGGGTTTCTGGTATTATACCTATGACACTTTCTAGCATGGAGCAGACACTGTATCAGTGCCCACCAGGCTTCAAACAAAACGAAAAAACCGGGAGTAGAGAGTCTTCATGTGAACAAAACCACAGGATTCCACAGCCCAACTATATCTCTCCAATTCTCCTTCCCCTGGAGGGATTATTTACCAATTAATGGAGAAGTTCCTGATGGTTTGAACCCAGGCCCTTCCTCCTGCCTTCAGTGATCTTGCCAAATTTGGGGCTTTAACTGCCGTCAGTAAGCTTAAAACCTGTGTTTTGTGTTTCTAGCCTAAGCTCAGACTCTTCCTGCCAACTACCTACTTGAGATTTCCACTCGGATACCTTAAAAGTACGTCCAATTTAACATGTCTGAAATTAGATGTCGTTGCTGCCCCCCCCCCCCCGTCTCCCAGCTCTTCTTCCCTAATTATTTTTTTCTGTTTAGTAAAAGGTTCTACCATCTATTCCACTGTGCAAGTGGAAAATTAGTGACTATTCTCTTTTATCACCTCATGTTCATCCATCGGGTATTATTAATTTTGTACCCAAACTATGCACTAAGCCCATCCACTTCTCTGAACGTACAGCCTCACTGTCATTGAAGTCACTTATACTACAGTCTCCTAACTGGTCCCTACACTTTGACATGAAGACCTCTCACCCCTGAGATACAGAGTAATTCAGTAATAAAGCTTTATTTGCTTTATCTTTTGACAAGGAGAGACTTTCAGCAAATAATTAGCATATATCACCAAGTTATCACATTTCAGAATGAAAACTTCTCCGGCACTCAACCTTTTAGTTAGGCGAGCTGGCTCCGAAATCCAAAGATGTACATCAGGCTGAAGGCAAATTCGAACAATATTGGTGCTTTATGCGTGACCCCAAAGCAACCCAAACCACTTTTCCCTCAAGGTAAAGGCACAGCCACCTTCTGGTCCTTCCAAGGTGCCAGCATCAGGCTCCTGCCATTTGTCAAGCTATTCACTGGGTGCCAATTGGAAGTGATTGACTTGCATCGCAGGATTGGCATACGGTTCTTTCGACTTCCAGCCAAGAAAGGGAGGGCTGTGTTCCAGGAGAGATGCCACAAACAGGAGCTGGTGCTGCTGAAGAGAGGCGGTTAACTGAGCGCTCAGCCTGAACACCCAGCGAGCTGAGCCCCCTCTCACGGTCCCATCAGGACACACAGGAGGCCAGTGCAGCTCCAGGGAAGGAGGGGGATTGACTCTACAGCATGCCAGCTATATCCTAGATGCCTGGCTAGGTGTGTCACTTGTGTTTCGTTGTCATCATCATCGTTCCCAACAGTTGGGATTTTCTCTGTTTACCAGCAAGGAAATGGAGGTTCAAAGAAGTTACAAGACTTGTCCAGTATAACCCAGACGACAAGAGGGTTTGAACACAACTCTGTTTAAAACCACATTCCACAAAGTTGCATAGCCTTGGGGAATGTGCTCTGTGGTCCCAGTTTGCCACAGGCCCCCAGATTCTCTCACGACACGTCTCCTACCGATTTACTTTGAGGCTCAGCCTTTTCCCCTGCTTCTGAGTCCAGAGTCCCACTCAGGTGCACCACACAGGCTCGTAGGACAGCTCAGTCTCTGGGGTGCCTGACAATACCGCCAGAAATGTTTGTTGAGCATATGGTGATCCCACAGATAAATATTTGCAAAGAGTTATCACATTCACCCGGGGAAGTTTTAACTCTGGTCAAGCTCAGAGAATTAACGAGGCAGGCTCTTTTATTGGCATTAAAAAAAAAAAAAAACCCAACAACGGTAATAATTCAGATTATCAAATAAAAATAGGCCAATGAGACTTAGTACAATCAATGGGTCATTAAACCAGCAATTTTTTTGTGGTTATTTTAGAAGATTAAAAGAAGTATCAACGTGACTCAGACATGAATTAAACTGTTTCTCCCATATACATCGTCCTTCGGATTTCCCTTTCTGTCCAGCCAATAATTTATGATGTTGCTGCTTCTTAAAGCAGGAGCCTGACTTTATAAATAAAAGAAGTTAATGTAAAGCCCATGACTGGCCAAGCCATGTATTACCAATTAAGGCCAAGCAACTTCCCCTTGAGACCAATTCATAACTCCACCGGGAAAAGATGGTTTTGCCCATTCATATGTGTTACAGGTCTGCGTGAGCACCTGAATTTGTGTGACTTCTCCTTGTCCTCCTGCCCTAACACAGGAACCGCAGAAAATACAGTGGCGATGCAGTCCTTAAAAACTGAAATTGAGATACTTTGCTGAGGAGAACATGTTCCAGCTCCATCCATGTAAATATGAAAGAGGAAAAGTCACCATCTTTCTTTAAGGCTGCATAGTATTCCATGGTATACATGTACCAAAGTTTATTAATCCATTCGTGTATTGATGGGCTCTTGGGCTTCTTCCATGACTTAGCAATAATGAATTGGGCTGCAATAAACAATCTGGTACAGATATCTTTTTTGTAATGTGTTTTTTGGTCATCTGGGTATATACCAAGTAAAGGAATTATAGGGTCAAATGGCAAGTCTATTTTTAGATCTCTGAGTACTCTCCAAACGTCTTTCCAAAACGGATGTATTAGTTTGCATTCCCACCAGCAATGTAGAAGTGTTCCCTTTTCTCCACATCCATGCCAACATCTCTGATCTTGGGATTTCATCATGTGGGCTAATCTTACTGGCGTTAGATGATATCTCAAGGTAGTTTTGATTTGCATTTCTCTGATGATTAAGGATAATGAGCATTTCTTCATGTGTCTGAAGGCTGTGTGACTGTCTTCTTTAGAGAAGTTTCTTTTCAGAACTTTTGCCCATCCTGAAATGGGCTCGCTTGTTCTTTTCTTGCAAATACGTTGGAGTTCTTTGTGTATTCTGGTTATTAAGCCTTTGTCGGGGGCATAACTTGCAAAAATTCTTTCACATTCTAAGGGTTGTCTGTTAGCGATATTTACTGTGTTCTTGGCAGTGCAGAAGCTTTTTAATTTCATCAGATCCCAGTAGTGTATTTTTGATGCCGCTTCCATTGCTTTGGGGGTCTTCCTCATGAAGTGTTCACCCAGGCCGATGCATTCAAGAGTGTTTCCGGCACTTTCTTCTAGTATTTTATAGTTTCATGTCTTAAGTTTAAATCTTTAATCCATTGTGAGTCGATCTTCATTCGTGGTGACAGGTGTGGATTTAATTTGAATCTTCTGCAGGTCGCCAGCCAGGTTTCCCAGCACCATTTGTTAAATAGGGAGTCTTTTCCCCACTGAATGTTTTTAATTGGCTTGTCAAAGATCAAAGAGCAGTAAGAAGTTGGGCTTATCTCTTGGTTCTCTATTCTATTCCAAATA
>CAUYRH010014761.1:0-28140 GCA_963574655.1 Perodicticus potto
AAACTTCTCTGAAGAAGACAGGCGCACAGCCTACAGACATATGAAAAAATGCTCATCATCCTTAATCATCAGAGAAATGCAAATCAAAACTACTTTGAGATATCATCTAACTCCAGTAAGATTAGCCCACATCACAAAATCCCAAAACCAGAGATGCTGGTGCGGATGTGGAGAAAAGTGATACTAGTTTTTAAAAAGAAAAAAAAGCTTGCTGTGCTGCCAGTCTATAAAATTGTGGTCTCCTACATCCTGGTAGGTAGAATAATCGTTCCTGAAAAATGTCAGTATCCTAATCTCAAGGACTTGTGAATGTTATCTGACATGGCAAAAGGGACCTTGCAGGTATGATTCAGTAAAACATCTTAAAATGGGAAGATTCTTCTGTATTATATAGTAGGCCCAGTGTCCTTAGAAGAGAAAGAGATAGGCAGGGGAGTTAGAGAAGGAGCTGTGACAATGGAAAAAAATCAAAGAGATACAATGTGGAAAAGATTCCAACCAGCTATTGCTGCCATAAGCCAAAAATATAGGTGGCCTCTAGACGCTGGAAAAAGCAAGGAAGGGATTCTTCCCTGGAGTCTCCAGAAGGAATAAAGCCTTCCTGGCACCTTGATTTTATCCCATATAAGACTCATTTTGGGGTTTTTTGAACCCCAGAATTGTAAGATAATAAATTTGTGTTATTTTGTGGTGATTTGTTACAGCAGCAATAGGAGATGAATATAACTAAGGAAGAATCCACTTCCATGCTCACTCAGAGTGTTGGTAAAAATAAATTTCCTTGAGACCAAGACAGAAAGCACTTTACTACTGGCTATTGACTAGAGGCCACCCTTAGCACCTACAGAGTCACATAACCTGATTAAGAGCTTCTACAAAAGACGTAAAGCCAACATCATACTTGATGTTGAAAAACTGAATAATTGTCCCCTAAGATTGGATGTCTGCTTTCAGTACTCCTATTCAGCATCATGCTGGGAATCCTAGTCAGTACAATGAGGAAAGAAAAAGAAATTTAAGCATAGAGATTGGTAAGTAATAAATTAAAGTCTCTGCTCACAGATAATAGACTTGCCTATGTGAAAAATACCAAAGAATCTACAAAAACAATCTCCTAGAACTAATATTTCAGTTTAGCAAGGTCACATGATACAAAGGCAATAGAAAAATCAATTATGTGTTTTTATACTAACAATGAAAACTGTAAATTGAAATTATAAAAACTATATAAACTATTTGCAAGATCTATATACAGACAATTACAAAACACCAATAAAGGAAATTAGAGCTGACCTAAATAAGTGGAGAGTTAAATCATGTTCATGGATTATGAAAGTTAATGTTAAGATGACAATTTTCCCCAAACTAATCTAAAGATTTAATGCAATTCCAATTAAAATACCAACAGGATTTTTTGTCCAAATCAACAGACTAATTCTAAAATTTATATGGAAAGACAAAGGAACTAGAATACAAAAACCATTTTGAAAAAGAACAAAGATAAAGGAATCACACTACCTGATTTTAAGATTAACTAAAAAGCTACACTAATGAAGACAACACTGTAGTATGAGTGAAAGAAAAAAGACATAGAATAGAAGAGTGAGTCCACTCTTTAGACCTACACAAGAATTGCTAACCAATTTTTCTAACAGCTTTATTGAGGAATAATTGATATGCAGAAAATAATACATATTTAATGAATACAATTTGATGAGCTTGGACATACACAAACGTTTCTAATAACAGACAATTGATTTACAAGAAAGGTGTAGAAGCAATTTAGTGAAAAGTCTTTTCAACAAAGGGTATTAGAACAACTGGATATCCACATACAAAACAATGAATATAAATTCATACATTGTACCTTATGCAGAAATTAATTAAAATTGATCAAAGACCTAAGTGTAAACAATAAAACTATAAACTTATTTTCCTATCAAGCATAGGGCAAAGTCTTTTGTGATCTTTGCTTAGGCAAACAGTTCTTAGATATGATACCAAGAACACAACCCACAAAAGATAAAATTGATCAATTATACTTCATCGAATTAAAAATTTTGTTCTGCAAAAATGTTGTCAAGAAAGGGCATGCTATAGATTGAATTTTTGTAAAACCATAACTGAAAATACCTAGAATATACAAAGATAGTCAAAATGCAATGATAAGACAAGGGCCGGGCATGGTGGCTCATGCCTGTAACCTAGCACTCTGGGAGGCCAAGGCAGGTGAATTGCCAGAGCTTACAGGTTTGAGATCAGCTTGAGCAAGAGTGAGACCCCATCTCTAAAAATAGATGGGCATTGTGGCAGGCACCTATAGTCCCAACTACTTGGGAGGCGGAGGCAAGAGAATCGCTCAAGCCCAAGAGTTTGATGTTGCTGAGAGCTATGACACCATAGCACTCTACCGAGAATGACAAAGTGAAACTTTGTCTCAAAAAAAAAAAAAAAAATGGTAAGAAGACAAGCAAACTGAATTTTTAAAAATGGACAAAAGATTTAAATAGACAGTTCATTAAAAATGTCAACTAAGCATAGGAAGAGAAGTTCAACATTATTAATCACTATAAAAATCCAACTTTAAAGGATACAAAACTACACCCAGATAAGAGAAATAAGTTCTAGTGTTCTATACCCCTGTAGGATGACAATGATTAACAATATATTACAAAGTTTCAAATAGCGAGAAGGAGGATGTAGAATATTTTCAACACCAAGAAATGATAAATATTTGAGATGATGGATATGCTAATTACCTATATCTGATCAATATACAATATATTTATCAAAAATATACAATTATTAAAAATACAGATTTGTTAAAAACTCCAGTGAGATGCCAGTCCTTATTTGAGTTATGTATGACTCAAAACAAAACAAAAAAGTGATAATACCAAGTGCTGGAGAGGATGTGAAGCAACTGGAACACTCATTTATTGCTGACAGGAATGCAACATGATACACCCACTTTGGGAAAGACTTTGTAAATTCCTGATAAATTCAAGCATATGCTAATCATACCAACATCATTCACCCTTACCAGGTGAAATAAAAAATTATCTCACAAAAACCTGTATGTAAATGTTTCAACTATATTCATAATTGCCAAAAACAGGAAACAGCCCTAACGTCCCTCAGCTAGTGAACAGATAAACTATGGCTCACTCATACAATGAAATACCTCCTCCCATTAAAATGAAATAAACTACTAATACAGGCCACATAGATGAATCTCAAATATATTATGACAGATGAAAGATGCCAGAATCAAAAGGATATATACTATAGTATTCAATTTATATGACATTCTAGAAAAGGCAAAACAATAGGAACAGAAAATGGTTCAGTGGTTGTTGAGTTGATGGGGACCTTACCCAATCAGAGTTGTTGATGGGGGGGCAGTTGGGTGCAAAAAAAATAATAATTTGGGAGGTAATATAACTATTGTACACTTTTATTTTGATTGTGGTAACATAAGTGAACACATTTGTCAAAGCTCAGAACCAAACACCAAAACAGTGAATTTTACTGTTTGCAAATCTTTTTTTTTTTTTTTTTTTGAGACAGAGCCTCAAGCTTTCACCCTGGGTAGAGTGCCATAGCATCACAGCTCGCAGCAACCTCCAACTCCTGGGCTCAAACAATTCTCCTGCCTCCACTTCTCAAGTAGCTGGGACTATAGGCACCCGCTACAATGCCGGGCTACTTTTTGTTGCAGCCATCAGTTGTTTGGCGGGCCCAGGCTGGATTCCAACACACCAGCTCAGGTGTATGTGGCTGGTGCCTTAGCCACTTGAGCCACAGGCTCCTAGCCATATTGCATGTAAATCTTTAAAGGAAAATTTAAAAAGTAAAAGAGGCAAATTTTCCATGTAGAAGAATTCCAAATAATTAATTTAAGTAGATATTCCATCCTTAAGGAGGTGAATCTACTTCTTAAGTTTGAGCTTCACATAGTGACTTCTTTCAACAGAGTCCAGTACAAGAGGGATGGGGGTGCGAAGCAAGATGGCAGACCAGAAGGATCATTCAGCTAAGCTCTCCTAGAATGACTGGAGAAAAAGAGAGAACCCAGCCATACATGGCATGGGGACCTTACCCAGAGTCATACCTCAGGGAGCACAGTGAGGAAGTGGTGAGTTGGATATAATGTAGGCTCTAGAGTGGTGGAAATCTGATGAATTAGGCAAGTGATTGAGACCTGTTGAGATCAGCTGACCCCCCGACGGAGGCCCTGGACAGGAGGAAGTCTTTCTGGAGTTTTCAGTTGTTAGGGGAAGCTGTGCGTTGAGTGGCAAGCTTGGAAGGGTGGATGGACTCAAACACTATACAGAAATCATATCTGAATGCTGGTTAGGGTAGATTTGCCATAAGTTTCTTGGCTGGTAAGGCAGCCCTACTGAGAAGGTCTTGGTGGCTAGGGGGCTGCCATTGTGGGAAGGAGGTGAGAAGGTCTTAGCAGGGGCCTAAAGCACAGCCATCTTAATTCCACCTGCCAGGATCAGAACTCCAGGCTTGGGACAAGCTGAGGAACTCCCTCACCCCACAGGAACTGGAGTCAGGGGCACTGTGAGATCTGCCCCTGAAGAATTCTTGTGAGCTTTAAGATCCCAACCCAGAAGGGGATGAAAGCTGAGGAAACAATCAGACTATTACCTAAGGCAACTAAGTTAGGAAAAGGACCATAGAGGTTGCTGGCTATGCTCTCCATCTCCTAATAAAAACTACAGCACCACCTGGTGTCCCAGTGACATATGGCAATATATTGTCATTAAGAGCAAGGAATTCTGGGGGTTTTTTGTCCATGAGGAAGAGTTTGGCTTTGCTCAGACTGAGGCCACTTTAAGACCTAAGCTCTGAGACAAGATAATTTGAAGCAAAGGAGGCAGTGAGAAGGAAAAAAGGATAAGGAGGTGAACAAGTAGAAAGAACACATGAGGAGGAACCAATAGAAAAATTTGGGCAACATGAAAAACCAAAATGGAGCAACACTACCAAGAGACCGTGAAGCACCTACTGTAGAAGACTCCACCATAAAGAAATAATGGACTTGACAGAAAGGAGATTTAAAATATGGATGATAAAGACAATAAAAGGAATGCATGAGAAAATGGAAAGACAGAACAAAAAGTTGGATGAGAGATATGTAGAATATAGAAAGGATATGGCAGAGCTTAAGGAAATGAAGGAAGCAATCAGGGAATGTAAAGATGCAGTAGATAGGGTGGTACCTGTGGCTTATTGGGTAGGGCACCAGCTCCATATACTGAGGGTAGTGGGTTCAAACTCAGCCCCTGCCAAACTGCAACAACAACAAAAATTCAGTGGATAGAAAGTATCAAAAATAGGTTATACCATGGAGAAGAAAGAACCTCAGAGCTAGAGGATAAAGTTCTCGAGTTAACCCAGCTAGTTAAAGAGGCAGTAAAGAAGAGAGAGAAAGCAGAATAGGCACTTAGAGAACTCTGAGACTCCATGAAGCATTCGAACATATAAATAATAGGGATAAGGGGAAGAAGATTGTCCCAATGGAATGGAAGCCCTACTGAAAAAATCCCAAGTTTTACTAAAGACCCCAACACACTCCTTTCAAATGGATATCGAACCCTAGGTCATCTCAACTCAAACACAGCCTCTCCAAGACACATTGTAATGAACTTGTCCCAAAGTCAACATGAAAGAAAAAAATTCTTCAAGCAACCAGGAGTAAGCACCAACTGACCTACAGAAGCAGAGCCATTAAAATGACAGCAACCTTTTCAACTGAAACTTTCCAAGCCAGAACAGTCTGATCATCCACTTTCAACATTCTTAAACAAAACAATTTTCAGCCCAGAATTCTGTCTCCTGCTAAACTAAGGCTTAAAATTGATGGAGAAATAAAATCTTTTGTGGATATATAAGCACTGAGGAAATTCACCACAATAAGACCAGCTCTATAGGAAATACTTAGACCTAATCTCAATACTGAACACCAAAACGGACTGCCACCTAAGTAAACACCTAGAAGCTAAAGGCCAGAGCTTAGCTTCCACAATGGCACAAAGGATAAAACTACACAACAAACTATCTCATAATAAGATGAATAGAATTCCACCACATTTATTGATACTCTCAATTAATGTCATTTTTGGGGTTTTTTTTTTTTTTTGAGACAGAGTCTCACTTTATCACCCTTGGTAGAGTGCTATGGCATCACAGCTCACAGCAACCTCCAACTCCTGAGCTTAGGTGATTCTCTTGCCTCAGCCTCCTAAGTAGCTGGGACTACAGGTGCCCGCCACAACACCCGGCTATTTTTTGTTGCAGTTTGGCTGGGGCTGGGTTCAAACTCACCACCTTCAGTATATGGGGCCAGCACCTGACCCACTAAGCCACAGGCAATGCCCAATAAATGTCAATGGATTGAATTCCCCACTGAAGAGGCACAGGCTGGCTGATTGGATAAAAAAACACCAGCCATCCATATGTGTCTCCAGGAGACACACCTAGGCCTGAAGGACAAATCAAGACACAGGGTTCAGGGATGAAAAACAGTATTTCAAGCAAATGGAAATCAGAAGAAAGGAGGGGTTGCAATCTTATTCTAAGACACAAGTGGATTCAAAGAAACTTTAGTTAAGAAAGACAAAGATGGACACGTCATACTGGTCAAAGGACAAAACAACAAAAATACATCTCAATTTTAAACATTTATGCACGTAACTTAAATGCTCCCAGATTTATGAAACAGACCTTGAGGGGTCTGAGCAATATGGTATCTATCCCATAACAACTTAATATTCAGCGACTTCAACACCCCTCTGACAGAACTGGAAAGATTCGCTAAACAGAAACTAAACAAGCATACGAAGGACTTAAATGTGACCCTAGAACAAATGGGATTAACAGACATATACAGAACACACTATCCCAAAGCAAAAGAATATACTTTTTTCCTCATCAGCTCATGGCGCATACTCCAAAATAGATCACATCCTAGGCTACAAATCAAACCTCAACAAAATTAAAGGAATAGAAATTATACCATGTCTCTTCTAGGACCACAAGGCTATAAAGGTGAAGCTCAACTCCAACAAAAATGTTCACCCACACACAGTTCTGGAAACTAAACAACCTTATGCTGAATGATAGTTGAGTTCAGAAAGAGATAAAAGAGGAATTTGTTAATTTCCTCAAACATAACAATAATGAAGGCACAAGTTACCAAAACCTCTGGGATACAGCAAAAGCAGTCCTGAGAGAAAAATGTATTGCCCTAGATGCCTACCTTCAAAAAGCAGAAAGTGAGTGCATCAGCACACCCACAAAACCATCTTATGGAATTGGAAAAAGAAGAACAATCTAACTCTAAACCCAGCAGCAGAAAAACAGCTAAAATTAAATCAGAGATTAATGAAATTGAAAACAAAAAAATCATTTAGAAAATTAATGAAACAAAAAGTTGGTTTTCTTAAAAAGTAAGTAAAATAGATAAACCTTTGACCACACTAACTAGAAGTAGAAAAGTAAAATCCCTAGTAACCTCAATAAGAAATGATAAAGGGGAAATAACAACAGATGCCACAGAGATACAAAAGTTTGTCTCTGAATACTACAAGAAAATCTATGCCCAGAAATTTGACAATGAGGAGAAAATGGATCAATACTTGGAATCATACCCTCTCCCTAGACTTAATCCAAAAGAAAGAGATCTCCTGAATAGACCAATTTCAAGCACTGAGATCAAAGAAACAATAAAAAATCTCTCAACAAAAAAAATGCTCTGGTTCAGGAGGCTTCACACTAGAAGTCTATCAAACCTTCAAAGAAGAGCTTATTCCCATACTGCAGAAATTATTCCAAAACATTGAGGAGGATGGAATCTTCTCCAACATGTTCTACAAAGCAAACATCACCCTGACACCAAAACCAGGAAAAGACCCAACTAAAAAGGAGAACTACAGACCAATTTCACTAATGAATAGAGATGCAAAAATTCTCAATAAAATTATAGCCAATAGATTACAGCTTATCATTAAAAAAGTCATACATCACAATCAAGTAGGTTTCTTCTCAGGGATGCAAGGCTGCTTTAACATATGCAAGCCTATAAATGTAATTTGCCATATCAACAGAAGCAAAAACAAAGACCATATGATCCTCTCAATAGATGTAGAAAAAGCATTCGATAAAATTCAACAGCCTTTTCTAATTAGAACTCTGAAGAATATAGGCATTGGTGGCACATTTCTTAAACTGATTGAAGCCATCCATGACAAATCCACAGCTAATATTATACTGACTAGAGTAAAATTGAAAGCTTTCCACTCAGAACTGGAACAAGATAATGTTGTTCTCTATCACCGCTACTATTCAACATAGTGCTGGAAGTTCTAGCCAATACAATCAGGCAAGAGAAGGAAATAAATGGCATCCAAACAGGAGCAGAGGGGATCAAACTCTCGCTCTTTGCTGACCATATGGTATTATGTTTTATTTTTTAATTTTTACATATACATGTGTTTATTAGGTTTCCACTTTTTGCGTTCACAGAATTTAAAAGGCTTAAAATTTAATAACAATAACAATGTTTAAGGTAAGGACTAGAAACAAAAACCACGTAAAGAATGAACAAAGATAAATAAATTCAGAAAAGAAAACAGACAATTACTGCATTGAAATATTAAGCAATATTAATAATAATTATGGCCAAGAAAGTAATGTTCACACTATCAAATAAGAGTATTTCTATTATAGAATGCTTTGACTCTGAGGTTCAGTATGGAGTCAACAGTTAACTTCTTATTTTTTTTCCAAAGTCTCAAAAAATAGACAACTAATATTATATAAATAAAAGTAAAACACAGTTTCAAAACACAGATCATGCCAAATCTTATAGACAATAGAAAAAGAAGAAATATTTCAAAAATCATTCTACTTGATCTGGATACACCTGATATTGAAATTGGAGAAAATATATTGTTATAAAGGGAAAGTACAAACATATTTCACTTATAAATGAGGATGCAATATCCTAAACAACATATTGACAAGTTGAATTAAAAATTAATATTTAAGTAATGTACTTTGGTCAAAATTGAATCCAATTTATGTGAGAATTAGTCACTATTTTCTTTCCTTTTTTTTGTTTTCTTTCCCTCACCCCCTCCTTCCTTCGCTCTCTGTCTGCTCTCTCCTTCCCCCATGCCCTACTGTGTCATTAATTGTCATTAATTGTCCTCAAATCAAAGTTGAATACATAGGATTCATGCTTCTCCATTCCTCATATGATCTTATAATTAGAAAACCCCAAAGACTCAACCATAACACTCCTGTAAGTGATCAAAAAATACAGCAGTGTCTCAGGATATAAAAATCAGTGTCCACAAATCAAAGTAGCCTTTGTATATGCCAATAATAGCCAAGATGAGAAGCTAATCAAGGACACAATTCCCTTCTCAGTAGCTTCGAAGAAAATGAAATATCTAGGAATATACCCAACAAAAGAGAAGTACCTCTATAAGGAAAACTACAAAACCGTAAGAAAAAAAATAGCAGAAGATATTAACAAATGGAAGAACATACCATACTCACGGCTGGGAAGAATCAACATTGTTTTTTTTTGGCCCGGGCTGGATTTGAACCTGCCACCTCCGGCATATGGGGCCGATGCCCTACTCCTTTGAGCCTCAGGCGCTGCCCAAGAATCAACATTGTTAAAATGTCTATACTTCCCAAAGCAATCTACAGATTCAGTGAAATCCCCATTAAAATACCAACATCATACTTTCAAGATTTGGAAAAAATCATTCTTCATTTTGTATGGAACCAGAAAAAAAACCCATATAGCCAAGGCAATTCTTAGTAATGAAAACAAGGCTGGGGGCATTAGCCTACCAGACTTTAGGCTGTACTACAAGGCCATAGTGATCAAGACAGCATGGTATTGGCACAAAAATAGAGACAATGACATTTGGAACCAAACAGAAAACCATGAGATAAAACTAACATCTTACAGCCACCTGATCTTTGATTAACCAAACAAGAATATTCACTGGAGGAAAGAATCCCTATTCAATAAATGATGCTGGGAGAACTGGATAACCACATGTAAAAGACTGAAACTGGACCCACACTTTTCACCACTTACAAAAATTGATTTAGGATGGAGACAAGATTTAAATCTAAGGAATAAACAATAAAAATCCTCAAAAAAAGTGTGGGGAATACACTAGAAGATATCAGCCTAGGGAAAAATTTTATGAAGAGGACTTCCATGGCAATTGCAACAACAACAAAAATAAACAAATGGTGGTTAATCAAACTGAATAGCTTCTGTACAGCTAAGGAGACAATAACAAAGCAAACAGACAACCCTCAAAATGGGAAAAGATATTTGCATATTATGAATCAGACAAAAGCTTGGTAACTAGGATCTATAGAGAGCTCAAATTAATCAACAAAAAGAAATCCAACAATCCCATTTATCACTGGGCAAGAGACATGAACAGAACCTTCTCTAAAGAAGACAGAGGAATGGCTAACAAACATATGAAAAAGTGCTCATCATCCCTAATCATTAGAGAAATGAAAATCAAAACCACCCTGAGATATCACCTAACCCAGGAAGAATGGCCAACATCACAAAGACTCAAAGTTGCAGACACTGGCATGGATGTGGAGCGAAAGGAACACTTTTATACTGCTGGTGGGACTGCAAACTAATACAACCTTTTTGGAAGGAAGTATGGAGAATCCTCAAAGGATTTAAATTAGACTTCCCATTTGATCCTGCAATCCCATTACTGGGCATCTACCCAGAAGAAAAATATCCTTTTATCATAAGGACACTTGCACTAAACCGTTTATCACAGTTCAATTTACAATCACCAAAATGTGGAAACAACCTAAATGCCCACCAACCAAGGAATGGATTAACAAGCTGTGGTGTATGTATACCATGGAATACTATTCAGCCATTGAAAGAGATGGAGACTTTTATATTACATCCTTTGTAATAAATCCTTTGTATTAATGTGGATGGAGGATGAACACATTATTTTTAGTAAAGCATCATAAGAATGGAGAAGCAAGAATCCAATGTATCAATTCTAATATGAAGGCAGTAGATGAACTAATACAAGGGATAGAAGGAGAATGAGCAAGTGGAGAGAGGGGAGGAGGGAGGGTCACAGTGTATGGCACACCTTTTGGGGATGGGACATAATTATAAGAGGAACTTTATCTAACAAATGCAATCAGTGTAACCTAATTTTTTCTACCTTTGATGAATCCCAAACAATAAAAAAAAAAAAAATGAGTTCAGTATGTAAAAGGAGAGGAAAGAGAGAAACAATATTTTACAGTGGAGAAAGTTAGCAAGCACTACTCAGCCAGGCAATGAAGATTAACATCAACAGTGATAATTCATGTTGGTAATATGTACCCTTGATATGATGTAAAAATGATACTTAAACTCCAAAATTTCTTAACCCCAGCTAATCATAAGAAAAATATCAAACAGGCTCGGCACCTGTGGCTCAACGGGCTAAGGCACCAGCCATGTACACCTGAGCTGGTGGGTTCGAATCCAGCCCAGGCCCACCACACAACAATGACGGCTGCAACCAAAAAATGGCCGGGCGTTGTGGCGGACGCCTGTAGTCCCAGCTACTTGGGAAGCGGAGCCAAGAGACTCGCTTGAGCCCAGGAATTGGAGGTTGCTATGAGCTGTGATGCCAAGGCACTCTATCCAGGGTTGACAGCTTGAGGCTCTGTCTCAAAAAAAAAAGAAAGAAAGAAAAAGAAAAAGAAAAATATCAAACAAATCCCAAGAGAGACATTTTACAAAATACCTGACCAGTAGTCCTGAAAACTGCCAAAGTCATCAAAAACAAAATCTGAGGAATTGTGGAATTGTCACAGCCAAAAGGAGCCTAGAGGAATGACAACTAAATGTAATGTAGTATTCTCGATAGAGTCCTAGAACAGAAAAAAAGGACATTAAGAAGACACAAGGAAATCTAAGTAAAGTTGGGACTTCAGGTAAAAATGAGGTATCAACATTGGTACATTAATTGTAACCAACTATACTAATGTAAATTGTTAATGATATGAAAAATTAGGGTGTGGGGCTTATGGGAACTCCGTACTATGCTTGCAATTTTTCTGTAAATCTAAACATAATTTTTTTTAATGGGACAGGGATTAGGTAGTAGTTGGCATGGGACAATGAATCACTGGAGAAGTTTCTTAGGATAAGAAGGACTTGAACCTGTTTATAGGCTGAAGGGAAAAAAAGCTGATAAAAAAGAGGAAAGGTTAGGGTTCAGGATTATAACAGATGAAGCGAAAGAAATAGGATCAAAGGCATAGTTGGAGGAGTTGACAGTCTGTACAAGGAGGATTTCTCATTCTCTGAGACTTTAGGAAAAGAGAGGATAAATAGATATAGATAAGTTCTTTACTTTTTAGGATAAAGATTTCCAAATGGAAAACCCTGAACTCTTTATGAAAGCTTTGATTCTTTGATTTTTACCATAGCAGTCTCATATTCAGGGTTTTCAAATGCCAATTCTAACAAACAAAGAAGCCCAGGGTTCGCATTTATTTGGCAGAACTGGTATTAAGGGATTGTTGCAGTGAAGATACAAGCTTTGATTAGATGTCAACACCATTATAGCTGTGCACCACACCAGGAAATTCCAATTAGTACCAGATTCTTCATCTGTAGTTTTGTGGCCCTAGAGAAAGCTATTAAGATTCCATTGTCTGTAAGCAGTGGAAACCCACTAACTGCCTGAAATGTAGAAAAGGTTGGTAGGAAAAGAAGAACCAATAT
The DNA here is from genome assembly GCA_963574655.1 of Perodicticus potto. Classification (NCBI taxonomy): domain Eukaryota; kingdom Metazoa; phylum Chordata; class Mammalia; order Primates; family Lorisidae; genus Perodicticus; species Perodicticus potto. The sequence goes on from CAUYRH010014761.1 coordinate 12,827, forward strand.
TCAGGGAAGAGGAAGGGCTCACCCAGCTCTGGGGTCAGAATGGAGGGTGGGTCCTCTCTTCAGGACACATGCTCACTAATTTAAATCTAGCAATTCCAGGGCTCTGTGTTGTGCTGAGTTTCAAGTTATGAGAATGACTACAATTGCACTAATTTTAGTTGGGTGTCTGCCTCTGGATCAACTGGCAGCAATCAAGGGGTGAGTGACCTAAATCTGAGGCCACTGGGGTTTTGGCCCTGTGCACTGAAGCCATTCACAGTGAAGGGGAATTTTGTGCCAGGCAGTTGTCCCAAGAGATGTGCATTGTGAGCAAAAAGGTTGCATGACCTATGTGAGGGCACCATCAGGATATGAGGACAAGGCGTGGCGCCTGTAGCTCAAGTGGCTAAGGCGCCAGCCATGTACACCTGAGCTGGCGGGTTTGAATTCAACCCGGGCCCACCGAACAACAATGATTGCTGCAACCAAAATATGGCCGGGTGTTGTGGCGGGCGCCTATAGTCCCAGCTACTTGGGAGGCAGAGGCAGGAGACTCGCTTGAGCCCAGGAATTGGAGGTTGCTGTGAGCTGTGATGCCACAGCACTCAATCCAGGGTGACAGCTTGAGGCTCTGTCTCAAAAAAAAAAAAAAAAAAGGATATAAGGACAAAACAGGAATCAGTGGTGTTCTGATTTCCTCCTCATCCCACAAGCTCAATCTCCCAACAGGTTTCTAAGGCCTACAAGAAATTACCCTCATTCTCATGTTCATATTTTTTTAATTTGTTTAAATTGCTGGCAAAAAAAATCATACACATGCTCATGCTCATTTTGTACTTTATCTAAAAGATAATACTTGTGAACACTCAGAATGGTCCTTAAAATGCTATTATCCAGCTCAGAAACTTACAGAGGCTCCCTATTACCTACCATATTAAAATGCCTAAGAATTTAGAGTTTCTTATCAAATTGCTCCTCTCTGCCTTTCCCTACTCTGTCTTTTTTAAAATTTTGAGACAGACTCACTCTATTGCCCAGGCTAGAGTGGCATGGCATTGCTCACTGCAAGTCAAATTTCTTGACTCAAGCAATCCTCCTGCCTCAGGCTCCCAAGTGGCTGGGTCTCACTATGTTGTTCAGGCTGATCTCAAACTTCTGACCTCAAGCAATCCTCCTGCCTCGGCCTCCCAAAGTGCTGAGATTACAGGCATGAGCCACTGTGCCTTGCTCCCAACTCCATTTTTATTAAACATTAGTCGAACATACAATGTTTTCTACTTTCTAGACATTCTCTACTTTCTAGACACTGGATGTGGTGACTGTATGTGTCAATCTTATTGATAAGAACTTATGGGCATAATGGAACCAAATATCTAAACCTAGACATCCCCGAATATTTGTGGTATATGTTTGCGTAAGTAAAGAATATGCAAAAAAAAAAAAAAAAAAGTTGAAAACATACCTTCCTTGTGAAGACAGTTCAGGGAAGTTTACTCTCTAGCAAACTTTGTGTAGTCAGGGTCCCAGCTCCTCCAAGATTTGCTTCATTTACTCCCATCTTGCTTTTTGCTATTGTTTTGACCTTGAAAATATTATCTTATGCCTCATCATTCTATTCTGTGTCCCCAACTTGTGGGAATAAAGTAGACCACCTCCAAAAAAGGAGCACTTTCTAACCTCCCCATACTCTGAACAATTATCATAACATAGTAAAAGCTGTCTTTTCTGAACATGAGAAAAATGGCATGTAATAAGAAAATGAATTTGATAAACTTTGATATTATTTTTAATATTTTAACATCAACAATAAGTGGTTATTATATCCAAACATCTCCTTTGTGAAGTAATCTGTCTCTCCCACCTCAGAATTCCATTGCATTTCATTTCTCTATTGTACACAACTCATTTTCTCTTTTGTATTATGATTATGGCTCTCTGTCAGTGCTCGTCTCCCCTCTGAGATTACAGCTCCGTCAGGGAAAGCACTGTGTCTTACTCTTATTTGCCTCCTTTCTAGTTCTCAGCACAACGCATGGCATACTCTAGATATATAATACACATTTTTTTGAACAAAGGAAGGAATTAACCAACAGAGATTTCTGTGGTGAGATTATATAGCCTCCTTTTCCATATAAGCCTGTCAAACAGTCTGAAATAAAACACTTAACATTAATAAAAATAGTTCAGAGAACCCTATCTTTGAAATTGTTGGTAGAAGTAATTCTAAAGGAAGTTAGGGGATCCCTAGACTATACAGAAAGCTCAGACAGCTCTTTAGTGTTAGTTTCACAACAAGCAAACTAAGGATAGTGGTTCCTGAGAAACAGTACTAATTTTAGAATTTCATATATTAAGGGTTTATAGCACCTCCTTTCTCAGTGGCAGTACAGTAAAATGATTAGGAGCTTGGGGTCCAAAGTCAGATCACTTGGATTTCAATCTCACCTCCATCACATAGGAGGTGACCTTAGGCAAGTTGTTTACTCACTCTTGTGGATGAGTTTCAGCACTGGCAAAATGTTGAAACTAACAGTACACTCTCTCAAAAGGACAGTGTGAAAATTAATGACAATATATTTAAAGTGTTTAGGATAGTACCTGGCACTTTGTGTTTTAAAGTGATAGCGATCTCTAATACTATACTTACTTCATATCCCCTATTGGTAAATTCTACGTGAAGAGCAAAATGAGTGCTTTTTTTGTATCCTCCCCACCCAGCTCCTAGCACAATGTGTAACAAATACCAGATGCTCAAAAATGATGTGAATTGTATTTGAGGTATACAAATTGAATGCATAAGAAAATGAAAGCAAGTTAAATACAATTCTTGAAAGGTTCTCAGTATTTAATTTTTATATCTTCAGTTATTTGCTTATAACTAGTTCCTAGATGCCTTAGGACTTGATCTTTTTCTTGCCCTCTTCAAAGCATGTAGTTTGGTGGATACGCATTACAGCCCACAGAACTGCTGGCTTCCTGACAAGCTATTTGTTTGGATAGTATGAGGGATGAGGTTGCTGCAGCAAAAAGTGGGTTACATGACAGCACAGCTCTGCTGCTGAAGAAGAAAGACCGATAATATCACAAAACAGGGCACAGGGCGGGTTGGACCAGCCTAGGACCTCGTGAAGGTCATTTGGATACTCGGGAGGCCAGCGGGGTGCCGCAAAGGTGAGTTGCCCAAAGCCAGGCTGGTGAGCAGGGAGACCTGGGTGGATGGCTGGTAAGGCCAGCAGGATGAGTCATTCCTCGTAGCTCAGGCACGTGCTGGTGGCAGCATCCATTGGGACCCTGCCTCCCCTTGGGTGCCGGCGGAAGCCAAGAGCGGCCGCGGGCTGCCTCCTCGGGCGGGCACTGACCTTGCCGCAGGAGGCCGACTGGCGCAGTCCCGGAGCCGCAGCGGCAGGCGCTCGCGGGGGCGCCCACCGCACCCTGGCTGACAGCAAGTAGGAGCCGGCCGCTGCACTCAAGCGCTCCCACCGCGCCCGACGCCAGCGCGCCCGTCACCGGCTGAGGCGCCAGGGCCGCGCCTCCAGGCGCAGGAGGGCGGGGCGGAGCGCGCCCACCGGCCGGCCCCGGGCGCCTCGCGCGGGCGCACGCGCCGCTGCCGCGCGCCGGGGGGTGGAGGGGTGCTCGGGGAGCGCGCGCCGCCGCCGCCTGAGCCTGCCGCTCGGTCCGCGCCGCCTGCTGCCGGCGCTCTGTCCGGCACGCCGGCTCCTGAGCTGCCGAGGGCAGCACGGGGCCCCTGGTGCAGAGCCCGCCTGCCCTGGACCCGCGTCCGGCACCCGGACGGTCCCGGTAAGCGGGGGCGGGGGCGGCGGGGACCCGGCCGGCACCCTGAGGGGCGGGGCTGCGGGCTGCGGACAGTCCCGCGGGGTCTCCGAATGCTCGTGTGGGAGCCGCCTCCAAGGTGGCTCCTGTGTAAATGGATGCGCCCCGAGGGACTGCTCTACCTATTGGGAGAGTCCCTGAGGTGGTATGGGGAGCTGACCCCTTGAAGACCCTTTGTTCAATGGAGACTCCCAGGGCTCTCTCTGCATCTGCTGCCATGGGGACCCCCAGTGTGAAGGGCACGGTCCCTAGAGAGACGTGTGTAACTACCAGAGCAAGCGCAAGGGTGGCCCCTGGAGTTGGCTCAGTGGGACACAGGGAAGCCTCAGGAGCCTGCGCGGTGGTGACGAACCCCACAGAGAAGCCCCTAGAAAAGGAGCATCTTAGACTGTGCCCTACAGCTGTACAGGAGGAACCTCTGACTGGAAAGCGTGATCTTGCCATTCAGCCCATAAGTGACTTCCCATAGCTCAGAGGACTTTGGCCTTGACTTCCCTGTGAGGCTGGATGTGCCCTTACTTGTCTCCCTCCAACATGGCCAAGAGGTGGGGGCCTTGTGAGTCTGCAACCTCCTTCCATTTCCCTTCTCCCTCTCGGCTCCCCGCCCCCCCAGCCAATGGGATTTTTCTTTCCTTGGTAGCCAGCTTGGCTCCCAAGCTGGATTTTAGAGGAAGCAGAAACTGCTATGCACAGGGTCCCAGGGAGGGATGAGGACCAGTTCGGCTTCTGAAGCAAAGATAGAGATTGAGCCTCTGGAATTGACCATCCAGAAGGAAACAGTAAGATCAGGTGAAATATCTGACTTTGGCAGGTCAGGTCCTGGAGGGAAAATCCTTTGAAAGAAGGACTAAAGGATATACATGGTTATTGAGCACCAATGTGCCAGGCACTATATTAGGAAATGTATAAACATACCGTATAATCCTTACAACAGCCTGTGAAATTATCCCCTTTTAATATTAGGTACTTGAGACTCAAAGAGGTTTAGCAGTTTTCAAGATCAAAAAGCTTGGAATCATGAAATCTGTTTTCAGATTGTATTTGGAAAAGTATTGAGGAGAGGCAGAATAAAGAATGGATGTTTGTTAATAATTTGCATGAAGATAACAAGCATAGGGTTTTGCGATGGTACATGCTCAGTCAATGTGAATTAAAACAGGGTGGATGAGGACAGTTTAACTGAAGATGAGACTGTCGCAGTAACTGATCCCCATACTTCAGGGTGTGGCATCTTTCATTGGCAGCCCTACTGTAATGATGTCTTGGGGTGGCTCTGGACCTAACTCGGTTGAGGAGAGACCTCTGAGTATGGCCTTTGATATGACTTGCTCTGGGGACCTAGAGGGGCCTTTCAGAGGATGGAGTCTCCTGAGGCCACCCTTCCGGCTGCGGAATCTATTCAAGAGAAAGGAGACAGGATCACTTTTAGGAAGCATGATATGCTGTCCTTGTGGCTCTTGGAATACATGCACCAGTGGACATTTAGTCCACAGATACCACTCAGGACACTTTACCCAGCAGTGCCTCAACATGAGGAAGAAAAGATTGAAAAGGGTGCAGAGCCAAGGAAGCTCATGGGGAATCTGTTGGCTGGGAGTGCAAAGAGTCTGCACCTGACATAGTAATGCCCTCTCATCTTGAGCTCCTTGATATTTTCATTCCAGCTGAATCCAAAGGATTCAACTTTGCACCCAAGGGTAAACTCTCACTTAGTGTCCAAAAATGGGGTGGTGAGAGGGCCAAGCAATGGACTTCACCACAAAGAGCTGTGGACCTCTATACCAGCTTTTGACCAAGAGTTTTCTTCTCTTCCACACAGCCAAAGCTAGTGATATCCTCCTTGAATAGCAGGGGCTTCCTGCGGCTCCTGGGGTCACATAGTGAGGAGAAAGACCAAGCTAGCGAGAAAACAGAACCACCTACTTTATCCGTTGTTGGATTTTTCTTTTTTAAATCAATAATGGCTGCCTGAAAGATGGTTGTGGCACCTCAAGCACAGCTCAATGGAGTAAATTCTGACCAAGATTCATACTGGTTAGGCCCTCTCTATTGGAAAGTTGTTTGTAATCCCCTTTTAACTCAAACGGCTCTCATAAGCATAAAAGACCAAAATATGCTGGGGCATATATTTTTTAAAGAAAATCGAAAGGACAAAGCCTGCAAATATGATTTTGGCTACAATTCAGAGACTTGTCATTGAGGTTTTATTCCTAAATTTGTCTTTTCACTGAGGGTGCTTAGTATCACACCCACTCATGACCCTAGAAAAATTGCTAGGTGGATCTAAGTTCTTCCCAAATCTTGGACCTTGAATACCACCTTCTTCATATTCAGCGTTGGGTAAACATTAAGATTTCAAGAATGCTGCCTAACTCTTCTCAATCTCAGCATGAGTCTGCAAATCAAATCGTTCCAGAATGTGCATGAAAGATGTCACCAGGTGGCCTTAATCTTCTAAAATATGCTCTCTTCAAAGGAATGAGAATGTCTCACCCAGTTTCATTTGAGAGTACACAAATGTGTCTGGCTTTTACTGTCTGGGTTTCTCAACCTTTGATCTTCCACATATTCACTGACCATATTCATATGACTTTCTTCTTCCAACATTTGCCATATTTTTTTTTCTTTTTGAGACAGAATCTTGCTGTCACCTAGGCTGAAGTACAGTGGCACAATCATAGCTCACTGCAGCCTTAAACTCATGGGCTCAAGAAATCCTCCTGCCTCGGAGTTGCTAAGACTTACAGGCACACACCACCACACCTGGCACATTTTTAAAAATTATTTTTTGCAGAGAACAGGGTCTAGCTATGTTGCCCAGGCTGGTCTCAAACTCAACCTCAAGCAGTCTACCTTGATCTCCCTAAGTGCTGGGATTATAGACATGAGCTCCTGTGCCATCCTACCATACTTTTTTGACAGTATTATTTCTTCTTTGACATGGATAGTAAGACCTTCCAGGCCCACTTCTCATATTCCTTGCATTTTTTCCCACTATACTTGCTCCTAAGGATTATATTTTTGTAATATAAAAATATACAATTTTTAATATAACAATTTTTAATAATTTAACAATTATTAATATAATTTGTTTCCCTTCTCTTTACCTACAGAGTCTATTATATTTCAGTCTCACATGCCTCTCTCTAGCAGTGCCACTTAGTTTCTGCTATCTTCATTTCCCAAATTGATTTATTAATTTCTGATGCAAATATCATTATCCACTCCACTCTTCAATCTCCATGACCAAGTTCTGACAGGAACTGCTTACCAATTTTGAACCAAGAAACCAAGACCATCAGTGTCCAGCTGGAGACAACATTGTTTTCTCCATTATCACATCCCCCTCCATTCTCCCTTGCTTCCAGCTATCCCCTCAGAGACCCATATAAATTTACTAAGTGCTACTTACTTGCCAGGCACTATGCTAGATAAATATGAGGGTTTTTACCCTTGAGGAGTTCACATAGGATCAGTCTGCATTTCTCTAATCATTTACTATAAGGGTAGGAAAAGTAAGGGGAAATTTACAGCTTTACAGAGTATCTACAGGAATTGATGTAGAGTATGCTTTTTCCCAGATGTCATGGACACTCAACTGCTGTTCTGTGCCTCCTCTGGCAGCCACATTCAGCCCTCCTGCCATTGCCCTACCAAAATTACTTTTGCCCATATCCTTTGAGTGAACTGGCTCTACCCTTGTCTTCCTATGATAATAATGACATAACCTCATATTTGGATATCATGTTACAGTTTACAAAGCCCTTTTACATATATAATTTCTCTTTGGTTTTGAGAAATGTCTTATCTTACTAGGGTCTTCTCACTGAAGCAACATTATGTGGGCTAACTGACTCCCTTTCTTTTTATTTGCTTATTTTTTGAGGCTTATGAGTCTTCCAGAGGGAAAGCCCAATGATTCACTACAGTCACCACCTACCAGCTTGTAGATTGTAGAGAAGAGTTTCCTTTTGAGTCCTAAGGCCAAGCAATGTACTCATTGGTCAGCCCTGGGAAACCCTTTGTCCTGGCCTCAGCAAATCCAATCCTCTGAGGGGAGGGGTCCCTGAAATTCAAATACATATTTGTTTCTAACAAATATTTTAATCATACTATCTCAAATCAGTTTTTGAGCTGATGCTAATTCTTATGTGAAGGCAGTTTTCCCGACCTATTTCTATCCAGCCACCCGGACTGGCTTTATACCATCTAAGTCATGATGGAGTCCCCATATAGCTTTATGCCTTGGCATGTGCTTTTACCTCTTCCTGGAATGCCTTTTTTTCCCTTATCCACTGGGGTAACACCCACTCATGTGCAAAATTTAGCTCAAGCAACACCTTTTTTTTCCAGTCCTACACTTATGCCCCCTACACATGCACATACGGCATTCTCACAGGCTGAGTGAGATTCCATTTGTTCATTCTACCAACAATTATTAAGCACCTGATTTGTGCCTGACACATAGTAGGCTGTACTCAGAAAATGTTTGTAGAATTAAAAACAAGTAAATGGTGATAATCAAGCTGTAATAACTGCATTAAATGGGACCGAATGTGTGTTTCAGGGGCCCTGAGCAGAAAACAGGGAGTGGCTCTCCATCTCACTGAAAAGCTTTGCTAGCTAAGCGCAGTCACACCAGCCAATCACTGATGGTGTGATGTTCCTTAACTGTTGCTCTGCTTCTGTGGGAAGTCAGCATTGTGGCTTTTAATGAAGACTCAGCCTGGGACCCTAGAGGCTAAAGATCATGCCACAGTTGTGTTCTTGTGTATATTAGAGCTTTGTGCAAGTTTTCTATAAATATTAAACGACAGCAGGACCTCCCTCATGCCTCATAGTCTTAAGCTGAGACCAGGAAGACAGTTTTGCTCAGTCTTCAGCCTTTCTGTTCCTGAGAAACCCCAGAAAAGCCTTGTACACTTGGGGTGATTATGCCTTCCTGGATAAACAGAGGTGAATGGAGGGACATAAGGAAGTACCAGGTGGAGTACTGTGTCGTCTACAAACATGAAGACTAAAAATAGTCTGTAGGCAACGGCCAGGCAAAGGAATGGCTCAATAGGAACTGGCTCTAGGTTCCAAGAGCACTGTAGTGAGACACTGGCATTCCTAAAACAACAGCCCAGTCACTGGAGAACAATCAGACCCCTTGGGGCTTGGATTTCCTCAAAGATCTTCAAAGAGTAGAGGGGACTCATTGTTGGTTTTTGTAAAAGTCCTGAGGCTGATGCTGATTTTTACTATGAGCTCAGGGTTGGGGGGAGAGGATGTTTTTTGTTTGTTTTTTTTAATTTTTTTTATTAAGTTGTTGGTGTTTGTTTGTTTGTTTGTTTAGAGACAGAGTCTCACTCTGTCACCCTTAGTAGCGTGCTGTGGCATCATAGCTCACAGCAACCTCCAGCTTTTGGGCTTAGGCCAGTCTCTTGCCTCAGCCTCTCAAGTAGCTGGGACTATAGGTGCCCGCCACAATGCACGGCTATTTTTTGTTTGCAGTTTGGCCAGGGCTAGGCCCCTCCACCCTTGGTATATGGTGCCAGCACCCTATTCCTTGAGCCACAGGCGCGGCCCCCAAGGATGTTTTTTTAAAGAAGAGTTGACATGTTTTTGCTTTGTTGCCCAGACCTGGAGTACAGTGATGTGATCACAGCTCACTGAGCTCAAGCAATCCTCCTGCCTTTGGCTCTTAGAGTAGCTAGACTATACACCTACCACCACACCCAGCTTGCAGTTTTTGCAAATCCTGGTTCTGTTGGTATTCTACACCCTATGGCTGGTCCCCTTCTATGTTAGGTAGCTTTTCCTTAGGCTCTCAGACAATCCTTCAGGTATATATCTCCAAGAGCCAATTTTTGACCACCTTGAAATTTTTTCACTTGTATGCAGAAGCTGCATATACTACTACATACTACTACTTCTCCAGCTAACTCCAATAGGAGATGCATTTTTAAGCTTTTTACTTGTGCCTTAGGACAGCCACCCTCCTGTGGGCCAGGCCACAGTCCACAAGACACAACATAAATGCAAGGGACTGTTGACTTTGGTAACATTGGTCTCTCTTTTCTTACCATTGTGGTTATGGAAACTGGCTAAATTCCAAAATTTTGTAACTCTCCTTTGTAGTCAAAGAAATCATCCATACCTACAGTATGGACTGGTTCTTAAACTTGCTAGCCCTGACTCACTGTTCTGGTCCCACAACTTGGGCACAACACCACCGCTGGGGAAGAAGTAGTAGATGTGATGAGATGAGCTGGTGGCCGCACTGTTTCTAGAACTGAGTTCTGATTGGTGTCTGGCCGACTTTGATGAAAGGGTACTGATACAATGATCTTAAATAAACATTTTGTATTGCCCAGTCATCTCTCTGCAACATTCAATGAATGTTGCACATGCTCTGTGAAAAACACTGGGAACCATCTAGACTTTTTTCCCTTTTAAGCTCACTGAAAAATTGTGACATTTTTTCCACTTGCTAAACTCACGCTTTGTTTTTTGTTTTGTTTTGTTTTTGAGACCAAGTCTCACTCTGTTAGCCAGGCTAGAGTGCGGTGACATCAGCCTAGCACACAGAAACTTCAAAGGACTAGGTTCAAATGATCCTCCTGCCTTACCCTCACTTGTAGCTGGGACTATAGACACCCACCACAACATGTGACTTATTTTTTCTAATTTTAGTAGAGATGGGGTCTGATTCTTGCTCAGGCTAGTCTGGAATTTGTGAGCTCAAAGGGATCCTCCTACCTCAGCCTCCCAGAGTGCTAGGATTATGGATGTGAGCCACCACACCTAGCCTAAACCTACTCTCTAATTGTTTTCTCCTTTCCCCTACCTCAGAGGCTTTCTTTGCCTTGTTCCTTTTTAAGGAAGCCCTCATAGCCTCCAGGCAATCATTTTTAGTTGCTTTTAAGCCTTTTAAAATGCTGCTATTCCCATATCAAGAATCAGATTGAACCAACTACTGAGAGGCAGAGGCAAAAGGATCACTGAGCCCAAGAATTCAAGACCAGTTTAAGACCTTAGGCAACATAGAGCAAGACCCTGTCTCTACCAAAAAAAAAAAAAAAAATCAGATTGAAGCAATAAAATGTATTTTGTATTTAACATGCCAAATGAGGAAACTCCTGCCTATTAGAAGGGTTGCTCCTCGGCTCAGTGCCTGTGGCTGAACATGCTAAGGCGCCAGCCATGTACACCTGAGCTGGCGGGTTCAAATCCAGCCCAGGCCCGCCAAACAACAATGACAGCTACAACCAAAAAATGGCCGGGCATTGTGGCAGACACCTGTAGTCCCAGCTGCTTGGGAGGCAGAGGCAAGAGACTCGCTTGAGTCCAGGAATTGGAAGTTGCTGTGAGCTGTGATGCCACAGCACTGTAACCAGGGTAACAGTTTGAGGCTCTGTCTCAAAAAAAAAAAAAAAAAAAAAAAAAAGAAGGGTTGCTCCTCAGTCTCTCCGCAGCTACAAGTCTTTTTTTTTTTTTTTTGAGACAGAGTCTTACTTTGTCACACACAACCCCCTTCCCTCCTCCCGCCCCCCGTAGAGTGCCTTGGCATCACAGCTCACAGCAACCTCTAACTCTTGGGCTTAAGCCTCCTGAGTAGCTGGGACTACAGGTGCCCACCACAATGCCTGGCTATTTTTAGAGATAGAGGGTCTCGCTCTAGCTTAGGCTGGTCTCAAACTCGTGAGCTCAGTCAGTCCTCCTACCTCGGCCTCCCAAAGTGCTGGGATTACTGGCGTGAGCCACCGCGCCTGGCCCTCACAGCTACAAGTCTTTATAGAGAGTACTTGGAAAAAAGGTTTACCCAGGTTCCCCCGCCCCCTTACTCCCACCACTTTGCCCTTATAAATAATCCCCACTGCATTGTAAGCAGGTGCTCTGCAGAGAATGGGAATGCCTTACACACATGCATTCCAAGCTGCCCACATATGTCTTACTGCCTAACAAATACTTCTACACAGCCTTCTTTTATCTAGAGACAGATTCTAGTTGTCACTGTTTTCATTCATTCCCTCCAGTTCGTGCAGTCAGATGGCCCTATTCTACCTATTCTATCTTCCTGTCCTGCTGGAATTCACCACCACCTGCTCCTTTTCCCTGAGGCTTTTGCCAGGCCTTCCCTAGATACCACAGATTCTCTGATAGTCACATCATTCTTGGGACAAAATCTTTTTATCCTCCCTTTATCTTTGTTAGGAAGGCAGAAACCCGCAGTTCTTACAGTAAGTATTCCTCTTTCTGTAAGTTAAGGCCAAAGAAGTAATGATTAGGTATAATTTGCAAGATCTTTGCAATTCGGTTTCCATTTAACTCTTCTTTGAGCACAAGAGAAGCCAGGTGTTTCTCGCCAGGCATTTGTTTTACCCTGCGCTAATCAGTACCACTTGTTTCTCTAGAAATTTGAGCTGATTTTAATTTCGCAAACACCCCAGGTGCACATGTTAGCACACTCACTTTTAATCAAAGTGTCTTTTATATACAGGTTTGATTTTCTCCATTAAGCAATAAGGGTTTTAGCCTCACTCTTAAAGCTTAATTCTGTTTTGTCTCCACAGTTTACTGTCGAAATCAAAGCCATACCAATTCAAAATGACTTAGGGTCTTGTTTGGGTTTTGATAGTTTCCTTTTAATGGTTCTTCTACTTGACATTTTCTGCCGTTAACAGGTATAAAGTGGTCTAGAAATTTGAACCATCTCAGATAAAAGGAATAGCAGTGCTTCGAGAGCCTATAGTCAAGATTGGGAAGTGTTTTTTGCTTGTTTGTTTTTTTGTTTTGCTGGTGGATGTAAGCTTCAGTCTTCATAGAAATTCCTTTAAGGATGAACTCCCAAAACCACTGCAGTGATATCATCAACAATTAAGAAAGCTTATCAGGGATTTTTGATATCCTTACAGAGAATATTGGACGAGCGCAGATGTACAGTGCATTGGGAGGTATCTTCAGTCAGTTTGCTGATTCACTATTAGGCAGGTCACATATAGAGTAACCCTCCTAATTAGCTGGCATTTGTCAATTACTCTTATTACATCATCTCAAAAAGCCAATAAGAACCAAATTCAGTCCTTTGATTTCCTTCTAATGAATCATTCGTGAAAAAGTAAATTTAATGTTTATTTCAGATCTCCAAATAAGTATTTCTCAACTTTTTGTTTCAACCTATTCCTTCTAACTGATAAACATGAAAGTCTTGTGACTATTCCCTAAAACTTCTAACATAAACTTCTGGAAGGAAGCTGACCCTAACACTTGCAGAACTAATACCTTCTGAATACTCTCATGAACCAAGAGGATACTATCAAACTGTGCATAGGTCACAGTCAAAAAATTTGAAAAACATACCACTAAAGGTTTCTAAGGAAAACCTAATGATTCTGGAAAATGTAATTGCTCACAATAAAAATATGCAGAGAAGGTTTGTGTGTCAGTTTTGCATGTTCCCTATTAATATAACTCTCACTGTACATTGGTAACTTGCCTTCCCACCTAACCATAGAGCACAGCCCTTGCCCATGAGGTATGTGGCAGTGTCTGGGGACTACAGGCGCAGCTTCTTCAAGAATCCCCTCAGGCCAAAGCCTTAGGAAAAACTTTAATATACCCACACTCTCTTCTCCAGCCTCACTCTCACCCTGGCTCATACCCTCATTAAGTCACATGGACTTTTAAAAGAATATGAAAAGAATATGAGCATCCTTAGTGCTTAAGACTATATGCTCCAAACACACTCATTAACAGAGAGAGAACTGAAGCTTCAAGCAGCGCACAGCATTTTCTGGATCACAGCAAATATAAAACTAAAACAAGTCACCAGGTAGCCAGCCTTAAGATTTCTTTTATTGGGCGGCGCCTGTGGCTCAGTGGGTAAGGTGCCAACCCCATATACCGACGGTGATGGGTTCAAACCAGACCCTGACGAGGTAAAACAACAGTGGCAACTCCAACAAAAGATAGCTGGGTGTTGCGCTGGGTTCCTGTAGTCCCAGCTACTTGGGAGGCTGAGGCAAGAGAGTCACTTAAGCCCAAAAGAGTTGGAGGTTGCTGTGAGCTGTGATGCCAACGGTACTCTACTGAGGGCGACAAAGTGAGAGGCTGTCTCAAAAAAATAAAATAAAATAAAAAAATAAAGTAAATGATCCTTAGTCATATAGTTCAGTTTTACAAACAAATGAGAAGGTGGTTCTTTCTTATCAGTCAGTTTATAAATTCTGGAATATGGGTTTCCTTGGTAACAAGATGGCAGCCCAAGCACTCGGGCAAGGTAGGAATTTGCATCATTGTGGTACATACAAGCAGTGTTTCTGAAAAGAAGATATGGCTATTGTCAGATATTATGTGTACTAAGGTTTTATTTTAAAAAGCAAAAAGAATCCTCCATGATTAATTAAGAAAATGTTTATTAAGCATCTGTTATATTCTAGACACATTGGTAGGCAGTGGAGATAGGGACTATGCAAGATAAAACAGCTTAATAGAAGAAACTGATATCAATCAGATAATCATCCTGTTGAATCTATAATGATGAAGATAAGTGAACACCCAGACCTGACTGGAGCCAGCAGTGACTGTTCTGAGAAAGGGATACTTAAGCTGAACTTCCAATAGGCACTAATCAAGTGGAGAGGAATGTTCAGAGTTCCCAAAAATAGAGAAAGCATGGCAAATAATGAAGGAAGGCCAATGTGGTTGGAATACAGGATAAAGAAGAGAGGCCAGTCCTTGCTGTGCCTCTTAGGCCACAGTAAAGAGATTGATTTGGGCAGCTTTATCCTGAAAGCTAGAGGGAGCCAATGAAAAGTTTTAAGAACCCCATAATATTCTGAAATAAAAATAAAATGTAATTTAAGTTTTAAGCAGAGGATAACATGACATTTGAATGTCTCAGAGACATTTTTAATTCAAAATGTATATTATATACATTGTATAAATTGTATAAAATCCAATTTAATTGTTCCTCTTTTCTTATTTCCCAATTTCTGTAAATGGCACTATCATTCTTCAAATTAGTTAATTTAAAACTTCCCTCTCAGCTTGATGCCTGTAGCTCAGTGAATAAGGCACCAGCCACATACACCAGAGCTGGCAGGTTCGAACCCAGCCTGGGCCTGCCAAACAACAATGACAACTACAACCAAAAAATAGCCAGGTATTGTGGCGGGGACCTGTAGTCCCAGCTACTTGGGAGCCTGAGGCAAGAGAATTGCTTAAGCTTAAGAGTTTGAGGTTGCTGTGAGCTGTGACACCATAGCATTCTACCAAGAGCAACATAGTGAAACTCTATCTCAAAAAAAAAAAAAAAAAAAATTCCGTCTCTGCGCCTGTGGCTCAATGGGCTAAGGCGCCAGCCAAGTACACCTGAGCTGGCGGGTTCGAATCCAGCCCGGGCCCGCAAACAACAGTGACGGCTGCAACCAAAAAATGGCCGGGCGTTGTGGCGGGTGCCTGTAGTCCCAGCTACTTGGGAGGCAGAGGCAGGAGACTTGCTTGAGCCCAGGAATTGG
>CAUYRH010014762.1:0-10490 GCA_963574655.1 Perodicticus potto
CAGAGTCTTACTTTATCGCCCTCAGTAGAGTGCCATGGCGTTACACAGCTCACAGCAACCTCCAACTCCTGGGCTTAGGCAATTCTCTTGCCTCGGCCTCCCGAGTAGCTGGGACTACAGGCGCCCACCACAACGCCCGGCCATTTTTTGGTTGCAGCCGTCATTGTTGTTTGGCGGGCCCGGGCTGGATTTGAACCCGCCAGCTTAGGTGTATGTGGCTGGCGCCTTAGCCCGTTGAGCCACAGGCGCCGAGCCCAAAATTGCTTTTTCAACCACCTCCTTGGCACTGGGAGCTCTAGATGTCTAAATCAGATCTTGACCATTTCTGAGTGACCTTGATCTTGAGGGCGTGAATTCAAGCTTGATTACCAATGGTAATAAATGTGCCCCTAGCTCACTGGAAGGAACCCCTTGTGTAGAGGGCATCAGCATCTGCTATCTTTACGGCCCTGGCTCTGGTGAATCATCACTACAAGACAGAGGATGCACTGGGTTGCCCAATCCTGGCCAAAGGTCTCCCTGCTGAGAGCATGGATTTGCTTATGCAAGAAACTCATTTATTGGTTGGGGCGGGGCTCTGCAAACTCTCTTGAAGGCATACCAGTTATCTTGGGGTATTAATTGCTCAAACCCTCAAGTCTGTATAGAAGTCCTTCCCTAATGTTAGCAGGATTTGGGACAAAAGAACAAGTAGATAACACATGTGTACCTAAATTATCTAAAATTGTAAATCACTCCAACTAACTGCTAACCTTAATATTGTCCATTCTTCTACTTTGATTTTTTCAGAGCTGGGGTCTTGCTGTCACCCAGACAGGCTATCCATAGCCCATTGTAGCCGCAACTCTGGGCTCAATCCATCCTCCTGCCTTGACCTCCTAAAAGCACTGGGATCACAGTCATGAGCCACCATATCAAGCCTTATTCTTCTATTTTTATAAATACGCACACACACACATACACGAGTCTGTATACTTACATATGTATACACATATATGTGTAAATATAAAACTTCAATGACTGGAAAGACTAGGTTCAAATTTAGAATTCTTTGACTCTTGACATTTAGGCACTTAAATGAAACGATGAGGGGTGTACAGGCCCTGGCTCAACTGTTGGCCCATAACTCACTTGCCTTCTGTTTTCAACTCTATCCTGCACCATTAGGAATCTGTACACATAACACTCAATTGTTCAAGTGCTATGTGCCACGCCTCAAAACATAGCTGCCCATTAGCCACTTTTAGGGATGCCTAGACTCTGCCCTAGAGAAGATGAACCTGGGGAGAACCAGCTATAGCCATCTAGGAAGGGAATTCTGGAGTTACATGTGTCCAGAACTTGATCCTGAAATTCCCAACTCTGTGGACTCCTCACCTTGGGGTTGGAGAGTGACCATAGGCCTGTGTATGGGAGGTCAGAGAGAAGTCTAAAGTGTGTGGAGCCCAGGGCAGGTTGTCGCCCAGGTTAAAGGCCGTTCTTTGTGCATCTTGTTTCTCTTCTCCGTTCATGAGTGCTGGGACTGTACCTGGCTGTAACCCCATACTCATCACCACAGGAAAGTCAGATTTATTTGCTTAATGGAAAGTATATCGGCCTAAGCATCAGAAGACCTTGGGTCTAGGCCTATTATTGTCGGAAACCGTTGTTCGCACTTTATGACCTCATTTAAACTTCTCCTAGTTATTATATTGATAAAGGTTCCACGAGGTTAAGTGACTCTCCCAAGGTCACACAGCTAGATGAGGCAGAAGCTGGACTGGCCGTCCACCAACCGGCCTCCTCCCTCATCTTTTTTTTTCTCCTCTGTGCAGTAGGAAAGAACCAGGAATGGCCCCTCGGAGAGGGCGCCCCTTTCCCGCGGCTCTTCTGGCTAGCCTCGCCCCCTGCATTCAGCCTTGCTCAAGCTCGGGCACCCAGCGGGCACTCGCTGCGCTCCCCGAGCTACGCGAGGCCCCGCCCCTCCCCTCTGGCCAACGTCACGTGCCGTCCCATCCCCCCGCGCCTGCGCACTGCTTATTTCCCGCTGTCAGGATGAGGAGGCGGAGGTCGGCGCTCGGGTCCGTCTCTGCCCGCGGCTGTGGCGGCGCCGGCGGCTCCAGCCTTAGCGGTTCCTCCCTGGGCGGCGGCGGCGGCGGCTCGGTCGACGCCTCTTCCGCTAGCTGAGCCCGAGGGAGCCCGGGACGCCGCTTCCCCGCCCATTCCCGCTCCCCCAAGCCGGCCGCCTGGCCATGGCGCAGCCGGGCCCGACTCCCCAGCCTGACGGTGAGGCGCCCACCATGGCAGGCGCGGCGGGCGCGGCCTGCCCGGCGCCTTAGTCTCGGGGGAACCTCGGGGCGGGCGAGCGGCGGGAAGGGCGCGCGCAGGCCCCGGGGGGTGACCCGGCTGGGCGGAGACGGGAGCGCGCGGGCTCCGGCGCGGGCGGCGCGCGAGGGCGGCGCGGGAGCTGCGGCGGCCGTCGCTGGGGAGGGGGCGGGAGGCGCCGGTGGCAGCTTTGGCTGGAGGGCGGAGGCAAGGGCGTGGGGAGGCTGTTGGGAGTGGGAGAGTGTAGACAGGGAGCTGCGTTGGGTAGCGGTGGGACTGGCACGTGGGTTCTGCCTGTAGGGAGGGTGGAAATGCAGAACGTGTGCTATATTCGTTAAAGAAAAAACATCTTAGGTGGTGATAGTGTGCTCTTCTCCCTCTAGCCCCAAATAGGCAGTAGGCAGTAAAGGATAACTGCACTGACTTTGACTCAATCTGTAAAACTCGTTGGGATCAGCGACTGGGTTTAGTAGCATTCCTTGAGTGTCAGTGTGTCTGAATGGTAAATGCTGAGGCCTGGGAGTCTGAAGGACCTGGTTGCTTCACTAACAAGCTCTGGACGTATTTCTTAGCCTCTTCGAGCCTCGGTATTCTCACCGATGAACTAACACTGGCTGTATTTTATCTGGAAAGATGGCAACTCATACGAATGCAAAATGACAAGTTTGTGTTATTATGAGAGTATTAGGAATAATGAGGAGGATGGTGTTTGAGGACAAAGTTGAGAAAGTGTGTTATTTATAGCATTTAAATTCTTGGGGGCGGGGGAAGGGTCGCATCCTAAATAATCTAAGTTGGTTGTCAGAACCCTTCGTGGCCTTTTGGGAAGTGGACTAATCTCTGCTTCACATAGTTCCAGGTTTTACTATGTTTGTAAAGTGTGTGCCTGGCCTTTCCCAAGAGCTAATCGTGAAAGTTCTTTCAGGTGTATTTCTATTGAGCGTGTATGCTTAGGCATCTTGAAGTGTGAGCAGAATGTTGGAAAACAGTTCTTGGCCCAGAGTAGGTACTTACAAACTTGCCTTTGCCAATGGTTGTCCGCTTTGGGGGAACTTAAAACAATTATCAGATTTTAAGGCTCTAGCCTCTCTCAGAGTTGTGTGTTCCAAAGTCTGTTAGCTTCTAGTTTTGGATTTTGTTAGTTGCCTAAGGGGAGAAGTGCAAGCCCAGTTAACTGTTTCTGCTGCATTTTTTGGCTACCTTTTAATTCTCACCTTTTGCATTGGAGTTAGGGAAGAAAACGTTGTTCTTCTACAAACCCTCTTTGTTACAACAGACAGACAGGATACACAGAGTAACGAGTTCTGATCAGGGGTGGTAGGTATGTCTGCCTGGCTGGCTGCTGCCTTCTCTTGAGTTGCATGGAAACAAACATCTAGGGCAGCTCAGGTGACATGAGAGTCTGGAATCAAAATTCCCTGCCTTTTTCTAGATGTGAAATGGTCTTCCTTGTAAATAGGCAAAAGTGACTAAGCATTTGAAAGAAGCTAGGAAAAATTAACTTTAGGAAATCTTGTACTCTTACTATTTTTAGTGCAGGTTTATTTCCTGTTTTAAAAATCTTGTGACTAGGATGATATTTAGTTTGCCTAAATTGCAATTTTTATTTTAAATTAATGTAGTAAATGGACAGCCACAGTTATTGTTTACAACAGGAGAGAAAATTTGGTGTATTTGAGGGCTTTGTGTCAGTACCATCTTAGAAGTTATCTTGGGGATTTAGTTTTTTTAAGCTGAATTCACGTATATCACTTTAGCTTTAGGCAGTCATAAATTTCCTAGTCCAGCTGATTAAAAAAACAAAAAACAACTATTGAAGAATTCTTTTGCTTCAAACAGGCAGTAAAAGAACTGCATTGTCTTTGACTTAATCTTGTTTTTATGCCATTTGGGGAGCAATTGTCTTTCACCACATTGTTTTCTTTTCTTTTTTGATTTATCTTGTTCTGATTCTCATGGAGGTATGATAAAGAATAGATTTGTGTGTAACTTGGCAGGATGAAATGTAATATTTTTCTTTTTATTAATTCACTTTAATTCCTTATCTCGTAAATTGTTTAGAAAGTTTGGTTTTTCAGTAGTGCATCTTAGTAGTTAGATTTCAGTTGATTAGTTTGTATTCTCTTGAGAACTCAAACATATAAAAATTTTCAAATTTTACTGTTTATTTTAATCTGAGTTAAACTAAATTTTAGAAGCTTTTGCTGTGATTTTACTTCATTACTTTTTTATTCAAAAATATTGTCATTCATAATTCCTTCATTAAAAAATATGTACAGTATTTTAAAACGTAGATGTCTTCCTCCATCTCCCAGAGGTAATCACTATGAAGTTTCTGTCCTTCCTAACTCTCCTATCGTTATGTAGACATGATATGCTGTGCATATACAGAGCTGTAATTTGCCTATCTTGCTTGATAAATGTTAGCTCTTGTTATTATATACTTGTAAGTGGTTATGTGACCAAGTAACATGATACAAGCCCTGTAGGGGTTATCTCAATAAACCTTCATATTAGTGAGAGGGGTACTACTGTAATATTACTGCTCCAGTTTCATTGGTGAGGATTTCTTTAAAGAAATGTGCCTGGAGAATTTAAAGAAATGTGCCTGGAGTTATACAGCCTTAAGTCAGGGAGTAGAATTCAAATCCAGGGCATCTACTTGATGCCAGGGCCTTCTGACCTGTTTGGTAGATCATGGACCACTTTCCAGGTCAGTGTTACAGGTCTGTCTCATTTTCGCTAAAAGACTATTTCTTCACATGCATGTACCAGGCATGATTTCTGATTTCCCTGTTGAGGGACAAGTAGATTGCTTTCAATTTTTCCATTATTATAAGCAGTGCTATAACGGGTGTACTTACGGCACCGTATTTTTCAGGTACTCTTTTACTTCTGTAAGACTACTGAATTAAAGGACATGAGTTCTGAGTGGTTTAAATTTTAATAGTAAATTGATGCAAAAAGGCATCAATTCACTTACCTGCCAACAATATGTGAGGTGGATTTTTCCTACAATTTTACAAGCTGTGGATGATGTCAAGTTTAAAATTTTTGTCTTCTGATAGATTTTTTTCTATTAAAGTGGTATTCTTCAATTAACAAATATTTTTGTGCATAATCTATGCCAAACCCAATGCTAGGACATAGGAAATAACAATGATGAACAAGTTTGGTTCAAAAACGAGTCCCAGTTCCTGTTCCTAGGAACAGAGAATCACTTAACCTTTAATTAGATAAACCTACCGACAAGTACAGAATTATTTATTTACTTAACTAATATGAATGTATACTACTTGCCAGGTACAATTCTTGGTGTTTGAAATTTATCAGTGGGCAACTCAGATAGTAATCCTTGCCCTGATGTGGAAGAAACAGATACTAAACAACAAACACAGCAAATGATATGGATTGTTAGATAATTAAGTGCTATGAAAAAAAGGAAAAGAACAGGGGGAAGGAGGTAAGTGGGGATGTTTTTAAATAGCATGGTCAGAGTAGCTTTATAGAGAAGATGACATTTGTGCACAGACTTGGAGATAGGGGAGTTAGCCATGAGGATAGCCAGTGGAAGACTGTTCTAGACAAAGGAATCAATTTTTGCAGATGCCTTGAGGGAGCATGTTTTGCATGTTCGAGGAATGGCATGAAGGTCAATGTGGCTGGAGTGATGTTAGGGGGACAAGAAATGGGATGGGGACAGATTAGCTGATCTCATAGGGCCCTAGAAACATAAGTATTGGCCTTCACTATGGGTAACTATTGAAATGTTTTGATTAGAGGAAAGATGTGATTTGACTTGTGTTTTAAGAAATAAGTCTGGCTGCTGGTTTGGCAATAGAGTAATAAGAGGCAAGGGCAGAGGCATGGATTTAGGAGAAAGATGATGGTGCATGGACCAGGGTATATCAGTGGAGGCCATAATTTGAAGGTGTGGTCGACAGAATTTGCTGATGGATTAGAATATGAAATTCAAAAGAAAGAGAAGTCAAGGATTATTTAAAGTTTTTGGCCTGAGCAACTGTGAGAGGCATACATACACAATGCTATGAAAGCCTGAAATTGAGGTATTTGACCCATTATGGAGGTCAGGAAAGATTTCTGAGGAAGTGGTCTTGAAGCTGACATCTGATAGATGACCAGGAGTCTTGTTTTTGGAGGAAGCAGTATGAGTAAAATAACTAGAGAAAGATTGGTGAGAGAGCGTGAAGGCAGATATGGGGTGGCCTGTGTGGGCTTTATCCTTAGAGCTATAGGGAAAGAATTTGAAGGGTTTTAAGCAAGTAGATAACTTGATGGCTTTTTGAAGTTATACTGTTAATTATGATATCTTTCGTTTATTGGCCACCTTTATGTCTTTAATGAATTGGTACTTTCATATTTGTTTCCCATTTTTCCATTAGGTTGTCCTTTTCTTGTTATTACTGAGAAGCTCTTAGTAAGTTATATTATTCCTTTGGTATGTATTGTAAATTTTGATCTCCCAGTTTTTCATTTACCTCTATTCTTTCTTTTGTTGTGCAGAAAACTTTAATTTTTATATAGATCTGACTCTTTTTTTATTCTGAGTTTTTTTCTCATCTTTTTTTTTTTTGTTTTTTGTAGAGACAGAGTATTGCCCTTGGTAGAGTGCCATGGCGTCACAGCTCACAGCAACCTCCAACTCCTGGACTTAGGCGATTCTCTTGCCTCAGCCTCCCTAAAAGCTGGGACTACAGGCACCCGCCACAATGCCCGGCTATTTTTCTGTTTTTGCAGTTCGGTCGACGCTGGGTATGGACCTGCTACCTTTAGTATATGGGGCCGGCGCCCTACTTGATGAGCCACAGGTGCCACCCAATCTTCATTTTATTTTCTTAAGATTTCAGATTAATGTGAGGGTACAAATGATTAGGTTACAATTTTTCTGGGTTTCTTGTCTTTCTGAAGAAGACCTCTCCACCCCACATGTTTGTAATAAAAAAAAACAAAAAAACAAAAAAACTTTCATTTTCAATACTTTTATAGTTGTCTTTTATGTTTAGTAGTTTAGTCCATTGGGAATTTATTTATTTTTAAATTTAAACAGGGAAGTTTAATATAAAGAATTACTAACTTTAGGGTGGAGGTGGTGGGTTCAAACCCGGCCCCGGCAAAAAAAAAAAAAAAGAATTACTAACTTTACTCGCTAAGAGAAAATAGAACCCTGAAGAATATAGAAACAGACAGACACAAGGAGCAGCCACCACTTCCAGGGCTGAGGCAGAGTGCCCAAGTAAGGAACAAATCTGGAAGAGACCACTCTAAGAACTGTGATCCAGACCTTGTTGGAGGAGGTACAGCTGTGACTCTCTGAAGGGCACAGTTCATTGAAGGGTTGCTATTACAGAACTTGCTTGAAAGCCACTTTCTAGGTTGCTGGAGGAGGCTGCCTACATCTGAAATTTATTTTTGGTGTGACATAGGGAATCTAACTTTATTTTTTTCCCAAGTGGATAGCCACTTGTCTTCACATTTATTCAATAATCCATGCATTTGGTTTGTTAATTGTAACTTGGTAAATCTAACCATTGGGCTTGCAGAGATGCTTGATCTGAAATATGAAAACCCTACACGTACTCCATAGTTGCAGTATTACTCTGATATCCCAACACACAGTAGCCTAGAATTGTGTAATAGTCTTGAATTTTTATTATGTTTTTTACCTGACCAACTGTGGGCAGAACTACCTTTGAATGCTAATGATTCTTAATTTCTAAAATATTTCTATTCTATCATTTCTATTCTAAGATAGAATAGAAATATTCTTTAGTAAACATTTATTGCTTATTTTGTTGTGATACAGTTATGCCAGGTTATGTGAGGGTGTGAAATACAGAAATGAATGATGTGTAGTTCTTCTTTTAAGAATTTCATGATCTGGTGGAGAATTGGGGCCTTAGCAACAGTATGTGGACTTAGAAAGTGCCCAGTGAGAAAAACAGTGCTGTTGTATTACAGAGGAAGCTGTTACTCTAAGTAAAATTATAGGAAGAGCTGTGAAGGAGGGTATATTTTTTCAGTTTCCTTTTTTTTTTTGGAGATGAGAGTCTCACTCAGTTGCCTAGGGGTTGAGTGCCACAGCGCCATAGCTCACAGCAACCTTGAACTCTTGCTTGGGCTCAAGTAATTCTGTTGTCTCAGCCTCCCGAGAAGCTGGGACTACAGGCGCCTGCCACAATGCCCATCTATTTTTTAGAGATGGGGTCTCACTCTTGCTCAGGCTGGTCTTGAACTCCTAAGCTCAAGCAATCCACCCACCTCAGCCTCTTAAGAGTGCTGGGATTATAGGCATGAACCAACTTACTCTCTTCCAAGTGTTAGTCTCAGTTCTCTTCCTTCTGCAGAGGAAGAACTCACTACTTCCTAGTTTTGACTAGTTCTTTTTTTTTTTTTTGAGACAGAGCCTTGAGCTGTCACCCTGGAGAGAATGCTCTGGCATCAGGGCTCATAGCAACCTCCAATTCCTGGGCTCAAGGGAGTCTCTTGCCTCTGCCTCCCAAGTAGCTGGGACTATGGCGCCCGCCACAACGCCTGGCCATTTTTTGGTTGCAGCCGTCATTGTTGTTTGGCGGGCCTGGGCTGGATTCGAACCCGCCAGCTCAGGTGTACGTGGCTGGAGCCTTAGCCCATTGAGCCACAGGCGCCGAGCTGAGTTTTGACTAGTTCTAATGTCTTACTTTCCTTTAAGCTAAAACTTGCCCCACTATAACTTATACCTATTAGTTTTAGTTTGCTAGGATCACTCGGAGGATATTGAGCATTCTTTTGCATGTTGGTACTGAAGAAATTTGATGATAATGTTATGTCCTTTCTTTTTCTTTTTTTTTTTTAAACAGAGTCTCACTTTTTTTTGCCCTCGATAGAGTGCTGTGCTGTCATAGCTCACAGCAACTTCAAACTCTTAGGCTCAAGCAGTCCTCTTGCCTTAGCCTCCCAAATAACTGGGACTACAGACACCCACCACAGTGCCCGGCTATTTTTAGAGGTGGAGTCTTGCTCTTGCTTGGCCTGGTCTTGAACTCCTGAAGTTCAAGCAATCCACCTGCCTCAGCCTCCCAGAGTCTCAACTCTTTTGCCCTGGATAGGGTATTGTGCCATCATAGCTCACAGCAACTTTAAACTCTTGGGCTTGAGAAATCCTCTTGCCTCAGTCCACAGTGCTTGGCTAGTTTTTCTATTTTTAGTAGAGACGGGGGTCTTACTCTTGCTCAGGGTGATCTTGAACTCCTGAGCTCGAGTAATCCACCTGCCTCAGCCTACCAAAGTGCTAGAATTACAGCCATGAGCCTCCACACCCAGCTGTATGTACTTTCTAAATATTCTTTTAATTTCTCTTGTCACATGGATTGCCTTAGCATTTTTTAGATTCTCTTTCAGATGGATTCTAGTTGTTAATGACTTGATGATGCCTGATGTTTTCTAGATGTATTTAACATATAGAAAGTAGTAGATAAAGGTTCATAGGACAGAAAGAAACCATAGAGACTGTTTTCTCTCATTTTAAAGATCAGAAAACTAAGGACTAAAGGGGAAGTGATTTGCGTGGTAGCAGAGTAAATACTAGAACTCAGGTAGAGTGGGTCTATCATCTCTCATCTGGTACCTACTTTTTATGTAAAATGAATTTTCTCTAGAAGCCTCATGATGTTGCCTGAAAAGAATCATAAAATTGATATAGATTGATTAGTCAGTTAGAGTGCGTAAGACTTTCTCGATCATCATTCCTTTCTCTGTTTATTCTTTCAACATTTATTGTTTATACTTACTGATCATGGGCATTTTGTTGGGAATATGGTAGCAAGATAGAAACTTTCCTTATGATCCTGAGGGAGATTTAGGCAAAAACACCCTCAAAGATTATGTTAGAGCAAAAAGAAAAAAAAAAAAGAAATGTTCCTTTCCTTATGGGTCTTTTTTTTACTCTGGGTAGAGTGCTGTGGTTTCATCATACCTCGTAGCAACCTCAAACTCCTGGGCTCAGGCGATCCTCTTGCCTCAACCTCCCAAGTTGCTGAGACTACAGGCAACTACTGTAATGCCTGGCTAGTTTTTCTATTTTTAGTAGAGATTGGGTCTCAGTCTTACTTAGGCTGGTCTCAAACTCCTGAGCTCAAGCTCAAGCAGTCTACCCACCTTGGCCTCCCAGGATTATAGGCATGAACCAA
>CAUYRH010014765.1:0-41554 GCA_963574655.1 Perodicticus potto
GGTGTTCTTTCCTGGTGGTAGAGACGGGGTCTTTTCTCTGGCTCACTCATGCTTATGCTGGTCTCGAACTGTGAGCACTGGAAATCCACCCGCCTCAGCCTCCCACAGTGCTGGAACTACAGGCGTGAGCCACCACGCCCAGCCAGCATATGTATATTTTTTAAAAAAGAAAACACACTTTGAAATCTTAACTGAGAGGAAATGGGGAGAAGAAAGCAAAGAATTGCCTTTGTTTCCTTGCATTTAAAAACTGGTCACCTAATTTTTTGTTTTCTGCTTCATGAAAACATGAGGGAAACTGATCTCCCTCTAACTGGTGCAAAGTCAAGTGTTCCACTCTCTGCCCTTGATACGTGTCTGGTTCTAACCTCTTTCTCATGTTAAAGGACATTTGTGTGTTGAAATTGTGAAAATGCAAATGTTTGCTGGTAGTTTTGTGGAGGTACAAATCAGCATTATTGCGCTTTTGGTAGAGAGGGAACATTTAAGCACCTACTGATGTTATTTTCACAGAATTTCCTTCATTTGTAGTCCGTAATGAGCACTTTAAGGCCTTGCTACTCGCAATGGTGCTCACAGACGAGCAGCCATGGTGTCGCCTGGATGTGCACAGTCCTGTCCACTTCTCCCCTCAGACCTATTGAGGTGAAACAGAGCTGCATTTATTAAGATCCAGGTGATTCCTATGCTCTTTAAAATCTGTGAAGCACTTCATTCAGACATTTAAAAAGTTGACAGTTAACTAGTTTGGATCACAAATTGCTCTTCTGTTAACATTATGCTCTCATATGTTTAGTAACCACTATTGACTTTATGTCTGGAGCTTATAGTTCTTTTAGCAGCTAGTGACAATTCCTGTAGAAGCTCTTGAAGGCCTTGCCTCGTTTCTGTCAAGGAAGTGACATTGACGTCTGATAGATGACTGCACAGCTCGGTCACACGGTGCAGGTGCTGAGCAAGGGTGGCTTCTGAGAGAGCTCTAACTGGGTTTCTGATCAACTTCAAGAGGACATGGTGACTGTTCTCAGATTAGGTTCTGCTTTATGCTGAATATTTTGTAAGTGGGGGGTAAAAAAAATAAAAAAAAAGAGGCTGACCTGTCCTTTAGCTTGATTCTTCTGCCAGAGTCTGTCCTGAGTCTGTGTTTTATCATGAACATTTGAAATGTCAGAATATTAAGTGAGTTATTTTCTTCTGCAGGATTTTGATGGACGAACGTGTATAGTTTGCCCCTGGCATAAATATAAAATTACTTTGGCAACAGGAGAAGGACTGTATCAGTCTATAAATCCTAAAGATCCATCAGCAACACCCAAGTGGTACTCCAAAGGAATAAAGCAAAGGACTCATGTAGTGACAGTGGACAATGGCAATATTTATGTGACTCTTTCTACTGAACCTTTTAAGTGTGACTCTGACTTTTATGCTACTGGAGATTTCAAAGTAATTAAGAGTTCTTCCTGATAAAAATATATGGCAGTGAAAAATATTGTGCATGTTTGGAAATATTTTTAGAATAACTTTGCTTCAATACCAAAGATGAATTTTGGCAACGTAGACACAACTGTTACTTTCAAAATCATATAAATATGACAGGTTTGAGCACACATACTCAGTGTGACATATGTGAGGATTGTCATCAGGATCAGTAGAATGCATTTTGTTCAGTCCTCTAGATTGACTGAGTCTGGAGGTTATAAATTTGAGATATTCAATTTAAGGGTGAAAATAATCTGGAGTAAACAAAATGAATAGTAGGTAAAAAATAGGATTTAGTAGGAAGCATTTTTACAGACAAAAGTCCCTATTTGATATAGCATATTTTATTCTAGAAGAGTTTTAAAGTCAACCAACCATCATTCAGCTCCAACAATTACCAGATTTTCTCATTCTTGTTTTATTTACCCTTCTGTGGGTTTACTAATTCTCCTATTTTATTGTTATTATTTGTGTATTTTTAGGTAAACTTTAAATACACTAAAATGCTCAAATCTTAACTGTACAATTTTTCCAAATATATAGCATACTTTTTGTCTTTAAAAATGCCTTGAAAACTGAGATCAGTTTATATGCTAAACTTTAAAATAAGAAACTTACCCAATTTTGTGCTAGACATGAAAACTGAAGGAACCTTGTTACAATTTCTTGAAGAAAGAAAGACACACACGGCCACTGCCCCACCATGAGAGCTGTAAAGTCTCCTGTTCAGTGAGCCGGTGTGCTTTGAATGCAAATAAACAATTTTTTTATTTTTTATTTTTAGAGAACTTAGTGCTTGTGTGTACAAGTGTTTCCTGTAAATGTTATAGAGAGGAGAGATCCAGGATTTTGTTCTTCAAAAGTAAGTCAAGGTTGACATTTTGTTGTTTTACCCTGATTTTACCACGCCAGTTATTTATGCCCAGCGTGTTCCAGTTGCCTGGTGCCTACACCCTGCTAATTGTTAAGTACTTCAGATAACACCCTAGGTACTGATCACATAAAACTCTGCAGTACACAATAGGATATGAGAGTAAGTGGGACCAGAAAGAACCAGGATTAGTAGAATTCAGAATGAGAACAGCTGTTATAAAGACTGGAACCTAGTCTCAAAGGACAGTAATCTTCGTGCCATACAATTAAATTAAGAGTTCAACCTAATACTTAACATTCTAAGGGGCCTACCCAGACTCTTTCCTCTGGTTATTGTAAAAATAGTAAATGAATAAGGTATGTATGGGAAAGGCTTTGCACACAGAACCCTTTGCTGTATATTATTACATTTCCTTTTCTGTTGGAACGTGGACAGCATGAGCGCCACTTGCTTCTCATTCCTCAGACTCCTAATGAGCCAGATTGGGGCTTCTTATAAAGGCACCGGCTGCTCACAGGTGCAGAAGACAGCCTGGCTCTGGGATAGGCACAGCCCCGCCTGTTATATCAGGTGCTGCTCCTTCAGTGACCCATCAGGTCTGAACACATGTCCAGAACTTAAAGCAGCATATGGAAGAAATCAAGTACCCCCTCTGGGCAAAAACTGTGGCCTGGGTTTGTGGGGCCAATTACAGAAGTCTTTTCTCCCAGGAGCCAGTGGCAATAATGAGTGGTGTGGACTTGATTTCTTATGTCACAGCATGTCCTGTTCATATACAGAAATCTTGTCACATTTGTAAGTAATATTTTGCTTTATAAATGGATGGCATCTATGAATTGCAAGTACTTCATAACTTTACAAGTGAGTTGTAAGAGAAGTAATAATAGGCAGGCTCAAACTCTGCAGTCTGCAGAGAAATCTTATATTAGCTATGAAAACTATATGTAGCATTTTGATAGTTTTTTCCTTCCAAGATAAAGAGTTAAATGTGGAAAACAAGCCCTTGATAAAAACATAAAAGTATTATAAATATTCCCATATTATAAACCACAGTGTAAAATCTAACCTACCAAAGGGCAGATTTCCTTATTCATTAAAAATGTACAGTCAATACATACGTTGTACGTCAAGACTCATTTTATTTTTTCCACCATATAAATATTAGAGAATGACATTTTAGTAGTAGTCCCACCCTTTGTTTTTTTGAAGCAGAGCAATTCCATTCAGGTAAACTAGTCTCCTAGTTCTGTCAGATGCTATGTCCCACTAGCTAGATACTCCGCCAGCTCTGTTGGGTGGGATTTGTGTTCAGATTTGCTCATTCGTTTGTTTCCGCTGACTGGTCAAACACAGAATGTAAAACCTGGATCTTATTACTCTGTTTATGAGCAGGAAGCGTGGGGCGATCAGAAGTGCTGTCGGGCTTCTCCAGCAGTGACCTGTAAGGCTTGGCTTTGATCTCACCCTCAGGAAAGCTGGGCTCGGAAAGCACAGGCTCAGAGAAGGCTTTCCTGAAACGCTCACTCTCCTCCCTGTTTTGCCGTATGGATTCTTCTTCTTTGAAAATGTTCTTTATTTTCTCCAGCACAGCATTAACACAGACTGCCTATGTAATAAAAAAGTTTTTGAAAAGTCAAGTTTCTTTTTAAGCTACCAACCACAGATAAAAAGGACAATAAAATGTTTAACAGAGATCATTGATCTGCATACTCTAATAGAAAAGCACTTCCTTTCAGGACCCCCAGCACCTGGTAAGTGTCAGCAGCCTGATTCCTTTTTCTAAATATATTACACCACTATCTAGGAGAATTTTATTTTTTCCAAATACATGTTTTTTAAATTTCAGATTAATATGAGGGTACATACGGTTAGGTTACATTGCTTATGTTTGTAAGGCAAAGCCCGAGGTGTCTCCACCTCCTTCACCAGGAAGTGTACCTTCCCCACGCATTGTCCCCATTGGGTGGGAACTCACCCAGCCCCCTCCCACCTCTCCTCTTCTTGAAGTTAATTGTGTTTTCTCTCATGTGGGCCTCAGGTTGTTAATCTACTTGTTTCGACTCAGTATTGAGTACATGAGATGCTTGCTTTTCCATTCTTACGATCCTTTACTTAGGAGATTATAAGTCCTTCCAGGTTGTTATAAAAGATACAAAATCTCCGTCTTTTTACAGCTGCGTAGTGCTCCATGGCACACCTGTCCCCCAGCTTGTTAGTCCAGGGGTTGAAGGGCACTTGGGTTGTTTCCACGTTGGGCTGCAATAAACGTTTGGGTGCATAAGTCCTTATGGTAAAATGACTTTTATTTTTTTCTTTTGGGCAGATGCCTAGTAATAGGATTGCCAGATCAAATGGGAGGTATACTTTAGTTCTTTGAGGACTCTCCATACTTGTTTCCATAAAGGCTTTACTAGTTTGCATTCCTGTCAAGAGCGCATGAGTGTTCCCTTTAGAGAACAATTTAAAGACTACTGTGCTTCAATAAAGATGGGTTTTACATATTTTTTCCCAATTCATTAGATATTTTACATCTTTATTATTGTGATTTAATTAAATAAAACATTTTCTGAGAGTTAGAATTTATCTTTAAACATGCTAATATTTCAAAGTAGTTTTTGTTTTAATTTTATTCCCCTGAGAATTTGGGAAGGATCCTTTTGATAAGGATCTCAGAAGTTAGTAAATAATCACTAGCGAATTTATGATATTTGCCCCCACACCCCTCAAAAAAAGTGCCATTCAGTACTTTAAGAAAAAGTATTAAAAGAAAAGAGAACAATAACTTCAATAATTCAGTCACTAAGAACTGTATTAACTAAACTTACTCTATATTTAGTAATGATTATGTCAAGTATTTAAGGCAAGCAATGAGAATAGAAAATTCATGAAATATGGGAAGGCAAACTTGTTTATTTCACAAAAGAGATGCCTCAGGGTAGGGTAATGAACTCTGAATGCTGAGGAGGCTTTCCTGAAGAGGTACAGCAGGAAGCTGGAGGGCCTCAGGCTTGGGCAGCCTCAGACCTCCGGCCCCCTGTCCCCTCCTGCCCTGCCTGCCTCTCACCACAGAAGGGAGGAACACAGATGCTGTCCCTGAAGTCAGCGTGTGGCCATGGGACCCTGTAGCCAATGAAGTAAATGTCTGCTGGGAAGGATTTTTGGAAAAGTTTTTCTGTCATATATAAAGAGAAAGAAAGACTGCCTTCTGCCTCCACCTGTCTTCCCCTTCTTGACAGGACGCATGAAGCAATAAATGTAATGACTAAAAACAAGTTTTTAGAAGAAAAAGGTGGAAAGACCCTGGTATCTTAGGCTGTTAGGGTTACTACATAGGAGCTGCTAAACAACAGAAATTTATTTCCAACATTTTTGAACACTGGGAAGTCCAAGGTGAAGGTCCCAGCAGATTCAGTGCATGGTAATGGCTGATTTTCTGTTTCTTTGATGGCACCTTCCAGCAGTGTTTTCATGTGGTGGAAGGGACAAGGTGGCTCTTTCATAAGGGCACTAATGCCACCCATGAAGGCTTGCTCTCATTTCCTAATCACCTCCCAGAGGAACTAGCTGCTATCCCACCAGCCTGGGTTAGATTTAAGCATATGAGCTTAGGGGGAACACAGACATTCAGACCATACCACCCAGGTTTTTCATGGCATTGTGGGTGCACCGTACGTAACTGGGAACTGCCTAATTCCCAACTTCTAATTAAAGCATTAAAATGTCTTTACTGATCAAGGTACTTGCAGGCATCTTTTGTTACTTGCACCTGAGTGTGTCCAAACCCAGAGCCAGACAACCTTTCCACCTCATCACTTCCAGCATACACATCCTCATCCATTTCACACAAATCTGATCATTTTCTTTGAATGCCCTGGTGTAAAAAGAAGGTTGTAAAGTCCAGTACACTTCCCTCTTCCCTCATCTACAAATTACATCTCTGGCCATTCTGATCACTTTTGTCCCAGTCTCAAAAACGAAGGGTCTTGATCAAAGTATCTTCTATCTCTACTTTTAACCTATACCCCTACCCTCTTCTCTATCAAGTATTCCCTGTCTCTTCAACCTCTTCACTCTCCTGCAGCCTATAACATGCCTTGAATATCTTCCATTCTAAAATCTTAAAATTAGACATCCTTGGGACTCTGCTCCCCTGTGGACTGCTGCGTACTCTCTCTTTTCTTGATCAAGCCAGAGTCTATGTTTCCATGCTATTATCTCCTACTCACTCTGAAACCTACTTTTTTCTTATTTCTTTCTCCCATTAACTCTCAAGATGGTTAACCTCTCAACATCTTTACTACTAGATCTAATGGACACTTTTAAAACCTTCATTTTCCTTGATTTTTTTCTGCTTGTATTTGACATTTAACCACTAAGAACTTACTAAGTCTCTATGTTCTTGACACTATTTCTCTTGATTTTCTTCCTACTTTTCTCTTTGTCTCTTTAATGGATTCCTTTTTAGCTCACCTTAAATGTTGCTGTTCTTCACATTTCACTTGGCATAGTTCCACACATAGGGCATTAATCTTCAACATATATATTATTTGTTTTCAAAACCATAATTCCAACCCTGACCTCTCCCAGGCATAATAGGTATATAGGGTCAATTATCAGATCGCAAAAAAATAATTTCTATTACCTACTTATAAAGTTTATAGCATGACAATTTATGTGAGATAATTTCAGCAGTCTTTGATAGACCAAAGTTTAATTTGTTTTAGTCTAATTTTTATTTCCTCACAACCATTTCATCCTAGAATGTTTTGCAGTGTATTTGCATCCTAGCTTGGTTGAATGTATAAAATCCACATTTAAGATACTGAGCACTTCTTAAAAATTTAAAACACTTGGAAAATATTTGATAATTTTTTTTAAAAAAATGTGAATTAATACATTTAAAAGTAAGTTCTACATTTTTTTCCCCAAAGATATCATGGTTATTCTTGGCCCTTTATTTTTCCCTATATATTTTAGAATCATCTGGTCAACTTACACACACACACACACACACACACACACACACACACACACACACACACCTGCTTATCGAGGAAGGTACAGTTGTGAGGGGCACCAAAGAGGCTTCTGGAGTCATGGTAATGTTTTGTGTCTTCATCTGGGTAATACACAGATTAATCAAGTTTGTGATAATTCATCGATCTCTGCACTTTCTTTCTTGTTTCTTACAGTTTCGTAAGTATAAATTTTTTAACAGAAAATAAAGCCTTTATAATTTATAAAATCTTTTATGCTTTTTTCAGGCACAGCTCCTGTAATCCAAAATACACTAACACTTGTGTCCCCCAGAGTCAGAGACCCAAAATAATGGAATAATGAACTTTAGCCAACCATGGTACAAAGGCTGAAACAAAACACCTACAGCTAAGTAAAAGCAAGTTCAAAATTTTTTGACCAAAAATCTTCCAACAGTAATATAATTTATGAAAAATAATTTTAGTTATTTAAGCAAATTTGTTTTTAGTGAATTAACTTGGCTCATCAGAAAAGGACATTTTCAACATAAATTATTTTGTGGAACAAGAGGAGGACACCTTAGTTTGTGAATGGTACCATTAAAGATAATACATGTACAGTGAACCATTGTACAGGTATTATCCTTAGCATTACATTCATGAGTAGATTTATTTCTAGACTCTAATAAATTTTCTTAACTTACCAAATAAATCAGTGCTGCATATGAAGCATATATTATGCTAGTTAAAGCAGTCTTTGCTGGAAAGGAAATGATTTCAAACAAAGAACCTTTTCTGACCTGAAAAATAGAAAATTTTTTTTATTAAAATAAGAATTTTCAATGTTTCAATGCCATATTTATAATGTTATTGTAAAATGAGAATTTAAATTTTTTTTAAAGAAAATCAACTATTTTAGAGCTATATGGGCTTTATACACATTGTGAAAATATATAGTTTACTTTTCTCCTTTTAATAAGAAGATACTTTCTTTGTTAATTAAAACCTATGACAAATTTATATATTTCTGCCATCTTACTTTAACTTTTCGTAGTTGCCAGCTGTGCACACTAGGAGGTGCTGCTGTGCATGTTAGAAAAACAGTCTTTTCTTTGTTCTAATTCGTGTAAGCATTCCTTGCTAAATTATTCACAACCTCAATTAAGCCAACAGCAATCAAAATACTAAGCATTTCCTAGAGATTAATGACCTGTTTGGAAATGTTAATCATGAGACTGCTCAAGGCCAGCATTAACCTTAGCTGATCGTTAAGCTTCAGGAAATGCTCTGTGCTCATACCCTGCATGCTATTTTGAAATGCTGAGCAGATATGAATTTGCCTCTCCTATATTTCTAGTTTCTGGCAATAGGTGTCTGTGCCTCAAATACATCAGGATAACATATTCAGTTTAAGAGAACTCTGCTGTCTTAGAGGCCACTTCTGCTCCTTCAGCAGAAGGTGATGTGAGCACATTAGAAGTGGCCTCTCTTCCCCGGTTAGTACAGCACCCCTCAGCCACGCTTCTGGGAAGTGAGAGCCGAGCCACTCAGTGGCTTCCATGAACTTCCACAAGGTACAGGCCGTAAAAAGAAAGCTGAACACAGTGTTCTTATATCATGTTCATTAAAAAGTTACTTATAACATTGAAAAAACTGAAATGATACCAGAATGGTTAAGAAAATTATGCTGTATCCACGCAATGGCTTATTATGCAGCCTTTTGTTTTTATTTTTAAAGTCTCTTCATTTATGTTTAATTGGCACATTGCAATTGTACATGTTTGATGTTTTGATAAATTTGTATGTTGTATAACCTAATCGAGGTAGTTGATGTGTCTGTCACCTCATGAATATACATTTCCTTGTGGTGAGACCGTTTAAAAGCCTCTCTTCTAGCTGTTTGGTGATATAAAATGTTTTACTGCTAGCCACCGTCACCTTACTGGGAGCAGGATTTATTCCTCCTCATGGTAACTTGTCCCTCTTGGCTGACCTCTCCCGTCCTCCCCTCCCTCCTCTCCCCTCCCCTCCCCTGCCCTCCTGTGGTCAATGCTCTTCTCTTCTCTGCTTCTGCATCTTTTTCTTTCTTTTTCTTTTTTTAGATTTTAGGTATGTGTGAGATCATGCAGTATTTGTCTTTCTGTGTCTGCTTTATTTCATTTAATGTGATATTCTCCAGGTTCATCCTGGTGCAAATGATATGATAGGATTTCATTCTTTTTTACTGCATGTGTACCAGGTCCTGTTTTGTATGCTTTATAAACATTCTCATTTAATTCTTAAAACAACCCTCTGAAGTTTTTTTGAGTACTCCACAGAGAACATAAAAAGACGTGAGTAACATGGAAACATAACTAGTAAGTTGCAAAGTTAGATTTAAACCAGGACACAAGCACTTAACCTGATCATTCAGCTGTGCCGCCCTGGAAATGCCACGGAGGAGGGAAGGATGGGCTTAAAAGGTCAGGCTCCAGAGCAAACAGATGTCTCAAGGCTCCAGAATTTATGAGTGATGAAACCTCAAGCAAATTACTTCTTCCCTTCAGTCCCTTCATCTCCACCTTGGGGATAATAGCTGATATTTATGTCCTAGGTTTTCTTTGATGCTAAGAAAGAAAATGCTTGTTAAGTGCTTAGCAAAATGTACATGGGCAGCTTTAAGGGACATGGGAGGTATTGTTAGTACCTCGTGATATATGAGAAAGAGCATGGTTCAAAATTGTAAATATCATGGGTAAGATTACTTCCATTTATATAGCATACAAAGCCAGGTCAGACTAGTCTGTGCTGGTGGAAGTAACAAAATTGGTTTTCCTGCAAGGGTAGTGTTAGCAGCTATAAGGAAGCACAAGGAGATTTCTTGGGTGCTGCTGTCTATGAAAATGTGTGGAGTTGTACACTGACCATTTGTGTTCTACTTTGTATACTTCAGCCGGGCACGGTGGCCACGCCTGTAATCCCAGTACTCTGGGAGGCAGAGGTGGGTAGATCACTTGAGGTCAGGAGTTCAAGATCAGCCTGAGCAAGAGTGAGACTCCGTCTCCACTAAAAATAGAAAAACTAGCTGGCAATGTGGCAGGCACCTGTAGTCTCTGCTACTTGGGAGGCTGAGGCAAGAGGATGGCTTGAGCCCAGGACTTTGAGTTTGCTGTGAGCTGTCATGGCCATAGCACTCTACCCAGGGTGATAGAGTGAGACTCTGTCTCTAAATAAATAAATGAATATAGTAAAATAAGTAATGAAATGTATTTTAAATTCTATGTCCTATACATTTATGGTTGAAATGAATGCAATTAACATTGCATAGAAAAAGTTTAGACAGATATGTACCAAAATTTAAACTGCTGTTAAATTTTAGGAATATGGCTTTGTAGCGTCAACATTTATAGAACATTAATTACTGCAGTGGCTTTCTTTGCATTGTCCCATTTTAGCCTCTTAAAAACCGATGAAATAAGAACACAGATTTAGAGAGATTAAATTCTTTCTTGTTTTCTATATTTTCCCAGTTAAGTTCAAAGTACATATGATATTTTTATACATGAAATTATTAAATATATAAGCCAGACACGTTGGCTCACACCTGTAATCCCAATGCTTTGGGAGGCTGAGGTGAGAGGATTGCATGAGGCCAGGAGTTCAAGGTGTACCTAGGCAACATAGCAAGGCCCTATCTTTAAAAAAACAAAAAAGAACTTTACAAAAATACAAGTGTGGTTTCTCTTAATGCTGCCACTACCGAATGAAGAATAAAATTGTCCTGCTACACTTTACCTTCTTCCCCCTTAAGTGACTTATGGAATGCCAAAACCAAGAATACTATCTACCCTGTGACTAAGAGAAGGGGTGGGGCCCTGGGAGTCCAGGGAAGGCCGTTTGATTTCCTCCTTTCTCTTCAGACCATACCAGCTCCCCAGTGTAGGGATAGGTGGGGGTACTTTCAGCCTGATCCCTCCGTAAGTCAACCCACAAAATTTTACAGAGATTCTGGGAAGAGTTTCCAGGAAATAAAGCCACTGCCACTTCTCCCTGCTGTCACAAGCAGCAAAATGATAGCATGCCTTTGAATCCCGCAGGCTGCCTGAGAGGGCGGACTCTCCAGGGAGAAGGACAGCAGACACATCCCAGTAAAATGCCTCTGAGCAACTGAAAAGATTCATGACCTTATGAGTGTGTAGATGCATAGTGGGACGCCCATATTTAGTAACCAGTAGGCCATCAAGAATAAAAGTGGTGGCTGCATGAGAAACTCACTGTTTCTGCTTCACCTTTGTTAGATTTTTGTTTTTGCAATTTTTGGCCAGGGCCAGGTTTGAACCCGCCACCTCTGGTATATGGGGTCGGCGCCCTAGTCCTTTGAGCCTCAGGCACCACCCCACCTTTCTCAGATTTTTTTCCTTTTTCTAAAAGAAATTGATTGGTTTCAAAATAAGTTACATATTTGATATATGTTATGCTTCTAAATAATCAATCTTTTTATTGCCTACGGGTCACTTGTTTACTATTTTAATGCTTTTAATAAATACTTTTTATTCTTGTAGTAACAAATCATCCCTGTAGAAAATATCTTTCTTCCAGAATTTATGTGGCTACTGGCAAGTTGCCATTTTTCAATGTTATGACTCACTCGCAGTACATATTTTTCATATTATAAACCATGCTGTTTCATTTTTGCCTTGCTTTGAGAAGGAACAGTATATGGTAAAAACTGAGATAAATAAACAGAAATTTGGTAAATGGGACTCTTTAGTCCTATTTCAAAATTTTTATCTTATCCCTGTTATATAATTCCTTCTTATTTCCATATTTGAGTTAAAAGTATCTTGGTATCAATGTTATGCCCATTTAGTTCTTCTGAACAGTAAAAACATTGCAACCTTTAAACTTCTCCCACATAATTTTCACAGCTTCATCTCATAAAAGAATTATCTGTGTTCATCTTATTTCTACTAATGAGATAAATTACAAAAAAGCCACTACAAGCAGTTAAGAAAATAAAGATCCACTTATATATGACCTGAAGGTTGGGGAATTCCAGGCCCCAGTAGTTCATGCTGTACAAAACCACCTTCACCAGGAACACCAGTGGGGTCAGAGGAAACTAACTCAGGGAGCCACAAACAAATGTTGCAAGAAACACTGCTGTTTAGGTACAGGTGCAGGGAAAAGATATTTTCTATGAGTTGGAAAGAGTGACAGGACCATGTCTTTGCTTTGCAAATCACAACACTCACGAATACTGCAAATACTTCTAGTTGTCTAGAGTAAAGGGGGAAAAAAAGGCTATTTGACTTAGTTTACCCCGTGTTAACATCCCGTGGAATACTGCTCTTGAATAAGCTTTTAAACAGATGGTCTTGTAGAGATGCAGATGTCCCAACCTCTTGACCCACTTGGAGAAGTGGCATGTATTTTCAAGGTCCAGGGATTGCATTTTCTTTGCCCTGGTCTGGATTCTACCTGGCAAGTTAGCTTCATGGCAGACTCATCATGGACCTATAGAAGTTCCTGATGTTGGTGTGGTTTATAATTTTTATCCCAAAGTGCAGTCTGCCTTAGGGGGTGGGGGAGACACTTTACTGAGGGAAGGTCCTGACCTTCATCCTGAAAAGACAGCGTGAGTTCCCTGGGACCCACTGTGGCCCAGGTGTTTCAGAGGCCACTCCACAGTGCCTAGACAGACGCTCTATCACAGGAAGAGCTCCCAGTCCTGCGGCCCCGCGTTGGCCTGCCAAAACCAGCAGCGATGTCTGGGAGCTGACGTGTCTGGCTGAAGTCAGCATCTGAGTGGATTATCTAGGTCACTGCAGCCCAGACCAGCTGCAGGCTTCACTCCGCCGGGCAGCCCAGGAGGCTGAGCACATGCACACTCTGTGAGGACTGGCACTGGGAATTCTCCACTGAGAGTTCTCCAGTCCTGAGGCCTCTCATTAGACTAGCCTTGATTGTATCATGCAGAAGCTGGCTGGGTCGGAGGAGCAACCTGGCTCAGCATCACAGAGCCGGCTCCCGAGGGAGCCTCTGACAAGATGGCCAGCCTGGCCATCAAAATCATGGCACACTGGCCATCAAAATCTCTTCAGTGGAAAAGCAAGTATCCCATGTACTCAGTTCTAATAGGAAAATAATACTAATATGAAACCAATACATAGACAACCACATGCCTGCACTAAACAAAAACACAAGTGTATTCCAGTGGAGGGAGGAAGGGGAGCGGGGAGGAGGGAGGGTGACTGACAA
The DNA here is from genome assembly GCA_963574655.1 of Perodicticus potto. NCBI lineage: Eukaryota > Metazoa > Chordata > Mammalia > Primates > Lorisidae > Perodicticus > Perodicticus potto. Next base: position 13,570 of record CAUYRH010014765.1, read on the forward strand.
GGTCTCACACAAAGTGCACAGTGCTGGGGTATACCGCACACCCCCTGGGGGAAGGACTCAACTGCAACTTGAACTTCACCTTGGAAGCAAAAACAACATTTGTACCCTCATATCAATCTGAAATTAAAAAAAAAATCTCAGGTCAATTGTGTCAGTTGGATCTTTGGGGGCTTCTATTTAGCATGACATCTTCCAATATGCTCAGATTTCCTGGGAGTGCTTGGGAGCTGAACTCCCACTCAGGATGGCAGGGGACATGGAAAGGGGCTCCTGAGCCGGCCCGCTCTCTATCACCTTGGGAAGACCATGACTGCAGGCTGTGTCTCAGAACTCCCTTGGTCAGAGGTGGACACTGTTCTGGTTATGGCAGTGTCCTAATGAAAATGCTCCTCTATTTCTGTGTCCCCGAGGGATGTGATCCCCTCTCCAGGATTCTCAGTCACATATACGACAGAAGGTAACACAGGAGAGTTTTGCGGAATCTTTAAGGCTCCAGGTACAAAGACAGCTTCCGTCATTCCGCACCTTCACGTCAGCGACCGGGCAGAGGGCACACAGTGGATACCAGAAGGGCACCTTCCCGCGTGCGTACCTGGCCACCTGCCCTGCAGCAGCTAAGTGTTTATGAAGTGACATCTCCATGCACTCACAGAGCATAGCAATTCTAGCTTTCACCTTTTTGTTGTTGTAGTTGTTGGGAAATCATTGAGGGTACAAAGAACCAGATTGTACTGCTTGCATTTATTAGGTAAAGTCCCTCTTATGATTGTGTCCCACCTTCAAGAGGCGTGTCACCCACCGCGACCTCCCACTCTCCCCCTACTCCCTCCCCGACTCCGTCCCCCCTCCCACCCTGTACTAGTGTCAGTTGTCCTCCTAACGGAATTGAGTACATTGGATTCTTGCTTCTCCGTTCTGCAGCTTTCCCCCTTTTTACTTCCCCACAACAGAATGCTCCACCCTGACACAGGCAGAGGAGTTCACGCTGGAATCCCCTCGGGGCGAGCGGAGCTCTGCCTGCCGGCACCTCCATGCCCGGGCCCCTTCCTCAGCACACCCCGTGTGTTCCTGCACTGCAGCCTGACTCCCAGGCCATTGCTTCACGTCCAAGCTTCCATCCTCACTGAGCCTTTTTGTTGCTTTCTCCCTTGTTACAACTTTGGCCCCGCTCCCCGGTGGCAATTCTGATTCTCTGCCCTGGCTACTCTGTATCACCCAGGTAAAGCTTCTTCCCCGCCCCCAAGGCTCTGGAAAGCCTGACTGGGTCTGTGCTGTGTCGTCTCACAGCAGCCCTAGGGAGCTACTTATGTTACACCAGCTCTCACCTCCGCATCATCACATGTGCTCTCCCACTTCTGCAATGATTCTCCTGCTCTCATCTGGCTAAGTCCTCCTCCTTCAAGCCTCATAGACAGCACCCTATTTTCTAGAATGCTCTCTGGAATTCCAGGCCCTTTCCTGAGGCTGCACTTTGCACCCTTTGATCACGCACTCCTCTCCTCCGCCTGACTGGCCTTGTTTGCTTATTTACCAAGCAAGCTCCACAGTCCACAGGGCAAGGGGGAGACGTTTCTGAATCCCTAGAACCTAAACTAGGGATTTTGCATGTGAGGTTTGCAATAAATGTTGAATAAATGAAAAAGTAGAATTATACTTTGCTTACTTAAAAAATTTAGCTTTATATTAAAACTTGTAAAGCAAGAAAGATACTGGAAAGTTAAAGCTGACTGACATCTGTTTCCAGCAACATGGAACCCTACACACAAAAATACCCGGAATTCCATAAAAAGTGAAATCCCAAAGATGGATTTCACATCAGTGGTTCTCTCAGCAGCAGGTGGGTTAGCTTACACCCCAGTAACCCAGGGGAAGGTTCCTGGATCCGGAAGTACTGGTTGGAAGCTTCAGTTTTAATGGACAGACGTGAGGTGGTGACTGAGGCTTTGCAGAGTGGCAATTTCAATATAATTGGTAATCAGACAATTGCATCCACCAATACAAAAAGATAAGGAAGCTGGTCTCCATCTGGGGTGCGGGGGGGAGAGTCTCGTGAGATAGTCTCCCATGAGAGATGAAAAGCTCTCACGATTGCACCTCACAAAGGGATCTGGATTCACTCTATCAATGTGACCCAGGAAACCCGAGCTACAAAAACATACAGATCCGTCTCAGGTTGCTGAGACCCTTGGAGCACAAGAAAAATTCCTCTAGATCAGTGATTTTCAACCCGTGGGCGGTGAAGAACATTCTGAGGCATGCTGCAAAAATTTTTAAAGATCACTAAATAAACTTTTTTTTTTTTTTTATTAAATCATAGCTGTGTACATCAGTGCAATCATGGGGTACGATGTGCTGGTTTCATATACAATGAAATACAACTATTTTCATCAAACTGTTTAATTTAGCCTTCATGGCACTTTCCTAGTTATTGTATGGAGACATTTGTAATTAAATTATTTTTGGAAGAAGTTTAAAGCACAATAAGAATATTGTTTTTTTTTTTTAACTCTCTCTCTCTCTTTTTTTTTTTTGTTTTTTGATCAACACTATTTAAGTGTGCCACAGAATTTTTAACTTTAGGTTCAAGTGTGCTGGGACATTAAAAAAACGCTGAAAACACTGCTGGGGAGTGACACATCCACCACCACAGCAAGAGGGGCTTTTGTTCATTCTTTCTTTTTTTCAAATAAAACTCTGTTGAAGAAGAAGTTTCAGTTAAAATGAAATCACAAAACATAAGAAAATTGTCTACTATGAGTGAGACACAGTATAGATCACAATAATAAAAAAAATAGTATTCTCACTTAAAAAAAATCACTAAAGTAGCAGACGTAAATATGTTCACATTGATTAAAGAAATATGTCTGAGGACATAAACCTGTAAAAGACACTTTCAAAAGACAAAAGCAGAAAATTTGGGAGAAAATACTAAATAGAAGTTCCAAAAATAATAAATATGATGTTTTAAACTTAAAACACACTGAATAATGAAAGCATATTAGACTCAGAGGGAGAGAACAGGCTAACTGGATAGTTCAGAGGAAATTATTCTGAATGCGTCAAAAAGAGTTACAGAGAAGGAAAACATGAGGAAGATAAATAGACATAAACAATATAAAAAGAAGATCCAGGCGTTTAACAGGCGTTCCAGAAGAAAAGTGTAGAGAAAATGAGAGGAGTATCTGAAGAAATAAAAGCTAAGAAATTTCCCAAACTGATAAAAGTTTTCCTCAAATTCAGGAATCACAAAGAAAGTACATTCTTCTTGAAGAACAGTTTGACAACAGCTAAAAGTTGAAGCTATCCCTTCTGACCAGAAATCCCTCTCCTAGATGTACAACTGCAAAATGTCTCATACATAGGTAAGGAGTCATAAGAAAGTTTGTTGAAGCCTTTGTTGGTAACAGAAAAAAAGAAAAAAAAAAGGAAACTAAATCGTCCATCTCTCCAGTATCAGATAAGCTGTGGATTATTTTTTCTTATAATGGAATATCACAAAGATGATGAAATAATAAACCATAGGTGCATATATCATTGAGTAAAAAAAGGAAGTTTCAGAAGCATAAGTACAGAGAATATTATTTACACAAATTTGTCTACATAGAACAATACTATAGGTTGTTAAAAGATACAAATGCAATGAAATATAAAAGAATTCATGGAAATGTTCACATCACTTTTGGGATAATGACCACCTCTGGTTACCTTTGGTAAAGCAGAAGAAGGAATTAGTACAGTTAATTGTATCTCTTTGTAAAGGAAAGATCTGAAGGCAATATAGTAACAATTGATTTGGTGCAAAACTTCTGGTACATTATTTTCTGTGTATTTTAAAATATATTATTGATAAGGATTTTAAAAATTAAAGCTAGATCTTAAGACAATTAGAAAAAAAGCAAGGGAGAAGAGATTCCTTAAGTGTTGATTTTGAAGTGACGTCAAAGGAGATAGCCGCATTTAACAATGGCCCCTGGACAATTCACTCAGTCCCTCCTAAAGGCCTTGGTTCTTCTATCTCATGTTCCTGGAATAAGTTACAACAACTCGTCTCTAAATTCACATCAGAAACTCATTGTCAGTCAAGGTGAAAAGGCAAACACATTGTATTTTTTAGTCTTATTACTGGACAAAAGGAAACACATAAGTTCTACGGGAAAGATAGGGTTTTTTTCCCTTGCCACTGAATTTTGTAGTGTGCTGGGAGGCAATTCTCTATGGATTTCTCTCATTCCTGTCCAGACTGGGCATTCTGAGAAAAAAAGCATGTCTGAATAGCAAATAGCCTCGGAAGTAGAGAAAGTACATCCAACTGGGAGATCTTGACACTGCCTCCCAGACAAGCCGAGGCACTTCTCCTGGGCATTTACTCACAGCCTAAAGTACTGAAATATCTTTCTCTCTCCCCTCTCCTCTCTCTTTCTCACCCCTCCAGCCTCCTGCAGAAGAGGCTGGGGAGATGTGCCGTCAACATCTCTGAGTCTCCTCATTTCAGGGTTCTTCTCATACTACACGTGCACGTGAGGCCTGGCCCTTGTCCCGCTGCCCTGTGGGGAACTCACACAAAGTACTGCTCTGGCTGAGGATTTGCTATGAATGAGAAACAAATGCGCCTCTGACCCAAGGTTCTTGCATCTGTTTGTGTGTGTGTGTGTGTGTGTGTGTGTGTGTAACTATGGCAGGCTAATTGGTTAGCTGGCAAGTAGGGTAAAATCTCAGATCCTTCACAGTTCTGATTTAGAGAAGCAGAAAGGGAGATTCTGAATAACATAACGGACACAATCTTTAAACATGATTTCATGCTAAATACAGAAATATTCTTCAAAGGACATTTCTTCTATCAACCTTCTATTAAAACTATAAGTTTGAGCAAGGAAAGAAAACAGCAAGGCAAAACATTAGACTCAGAAAGATCTTTCAGGGGAAATGTGCGATGATATGATTCAGCTATGGTTCTTTCTGATGATCTAAAAATATAGAGGGGCTCAACTACAACTTGAACTTCATCTTAGAACTGAAAACAAAGTAACCTAAACATTTGTATCTTCATATTTATTTGAAATAAAAAATATATAGGAAAAAAGGCCTATAGTTCTTAAAGAGTCCAGTGGTTAGCAAACACAACTACTTTTGACTTTCTCAGACGTCAAGTATTATAAGGAAGCCTTTTATAAATGCTGCCTTAAAAGTCGAAACATCTAGTGGTTTCTGGAAATGTCAAAACTGTTGATTAAAGAGAGACTCCTGCATAGTAGGTATGTGTATTTTGGCTATCCAGCATCTATTTTATCATCTTCTTGAAGCAACCCAGATTTTCCTTTGAAGATCTGTCAATTCCCTTTTTTGTTTTTTTGCAGTTTTTGGCCAGGGCTGGGTTTGAACCTGCCACCTCCGGTGTATGGGGCGGGCACCCTACTCCTTGAGCCACAGGTACCGCCCCACCCACTCTGTATTTTTTTTATTGTTCTACATTTTATTTTTACTTGTAGTGAAGTATATATGGTGTCTATGTATGTATTTCTAGCATAAAAACTAATCATTGCATACCTCTCCATATTTTAATTATTAGATTATATTCTGTATAGTATAGTTACATTTCTTAAGGACAAGTACTTTACTTCATTCCTCATTTTATCCCTTTCTTTCCCCTCCACTAGTAGCTAGTAGGTACCTAGAGTCATAGTCTCTCAAATATCTGCTGAAATGAATTTATATTATGTATAGAATCAAAAAATGCCCAGGGTTGAATGGAGTCTTATGGGTTAATACCACTCTCAGGTCAATGGCCTGGGGTAAATCAGGTAATCAAGTCCCAGGCCAATCAGCGCATCTCGCAGCCTGGGTTTAGGGCAAAGCGCCCAGCACAGCCCTGCTTTACCGTGAACCTGAGGCCTGTGCCTGGCGCGCACGCACTCTCTCCCGCGCCAGATCGGAACTGGGAGACGGCAGCGCTAGGAATGCTGCAAATTATCTTGTGTCAATGAAGGGAAAACCAGTCTGAGAATGGAGTCAACTTAGAGAAAGTTGAACTGAGAATGGAGAGAAAGAGAAACGGGGTCAGGAAGGCATCATCGGCGACCCAATCCAGCTCCGCCTGGAATCTCAGCGCCTGTGGATTGTTTACACAAATCTGCTTTTTGGCTTGACCTTAGTTAAGTCTGGTTTTCTGTCCCCTTCAACAGAAGAGTTCAAAGTGATTCATTCTGCGGTTAAGATGCCAGACTTGCAAACAAAATTTGAAATTTTTTGTAGCGAAAATGTAGGATGTTTTGTAGAATGCCCAGACTGGAAAACCCACAGTTCTATGCCAAGAATTTTAGAAAACAAGAAATCAGTCCTGGAAAATTTTTAAGAGCTATTATGCTTAACAAAATATATTTGAGCCTCAGTAAAACAATGTAGAAAAATGTCATTTGAAATGTACTTGGATATTGATGAGTTTATCAAAATAGGTTTCTAGTTAAATACACTCAATATATAATATGTCAAAGATTATCTTGAAAACATAACAAAGATAAGAATGAAAAGGGACAAAACACAACTATTTTAAGGCCTATTGTAGGATTTGTTGGGGTTTGACATAAGTGGTAATGCACATGTTTTAATTTAAGTCGAAACTTTTGAAATAGACAGTTTCATATATTTCAATTAAATAGTGAGGTTAAAAAAAAAGAAGTCCACATTACTTCCCCTTTCAGATTTAAACGAGAGACTGCGCTCTATTTTTTTAAAAAGGGTGAAGGCAAAACATTTCTTTCTGTCATCGAAATATATCTGTTTTACATGTGAGACAACCAAATGCACACTGCATTTAATTGTTCAAATTTTGCAAATTTAAAATAATTTCTTTTGGAAACAGAGTCTCACTTTGTCGCCTTGGGAAGAGTGCAGAGGTGTCACAGCTCATGGCAACCTCAGACTCGGGCTCCAGCAATCCTCCTGACTCAGCCTCCCGAGTAGCTGGGACTACAGGAGCTGCCACAACACCTTTTAGAGACTGGGTCTCGCTCTTGCTTAGGCTGGTCTCGAAACTGTGAGCTCAGGCGATCCACCCGCCCCGGCCTCCCAAGTCCTAGGATTTACAGGCGTGAGCCCGGCCTCGAATTCTTTCCTAATTTCAGGTTAAGGTGAGGCGCACAGCACCGGGTCTAAGCATGATCTTTAGGGGGCGCTGTGCCGGCCTCCCCGCCTACCTGCCCGCTGCACAGCGGCCGCCGCGGCGCGTTGACCTCCCGCAGCAGCCGGCGGGAGATGTCCCGCAGCTCCACGAGTCTGCACGCCAGCTGAGGTTGCAGGAGTCTGGCCACTGATTTGGAGGAGCTGGATATGCTGTTCAGTCCTCGGATTAATGTTCCCCGGTTAATCTTGGCTAAAGCAATAGCCATCTTGATTTTGGAAGTTTTCTGCGCAGATTCTCCTTTCTGAAAAAGAAGCCTTTGGAAAGTAAGTGGCTTTGGAAAGTGGGGCTCAGGTCGCCTCTCAGACCCGCTGCCGACTGGGCGAGGCCGCAGGTTAATCTTTCTATGAGTGTGTATTTTTTCCTTATAATAAATATCTAGAATTGAAGTAAGGACACAAAAGATTTAAATGTTTCATTTTTCGTCTCTGGAGTTATATCCTTTTTGCATTGAAATTTTAAAGAGCTCTTTCAAAAGTCAACAAGGATTCACTATTTGAATTACTTAAACAATAATACTTATTCAAACAATTTAAAATATTGTCCTCTGTTAGATTTTTTTTGAGGCGGCCTGTGGCTCAGTGAGTAGGGTGCCGTGGGAGGTGGTGAGTTCAAACCCAGCCCCAGGCCAAAAACTGCGAAAATTGTTTTTGGTCTGGGGCTGGGTTTGAACCTGCCACCTCCAGGATATGGGACCAGCACCCTACTCCTCTGAGCCACAGGCACCGCCTGACATTTTGAATATTTTTCACCACATACAGGAAATTCTTGGATCTAGCATCTTATTCTTTTGTGCATGCACAAAGAGAATAAAAAAGCCAAAATTTATAAATAATTGTCAAAACTGACTACTAATGAAGGATTGAAGATAAATCATATTGTATTATAGTTAATAAGTACCTAGAGTTTGATAAAATTGCTTTAATATCTCTTTTCTAGCAGTTAAAATTTTTAAATGATGAAATATACCATACACACATTATCTACATATATATATATAAAATAAATACCCTGTATACAATAAATACCCTGTATACCCTTGTATATCAACAAGCTTTAGAATGTCAGAAAACTTCAGAAATTTTATCGGTATTCTGACAAAAAACTCCACATACCAGGTAGGCCTTTCTCTGCTCTCCCAGTGAGCGAGCCGAGGGGAGCTGTTCACAGTGTGGGAGACATATCAGGCCACGGCCAAGTACAGCTCCCAGTACACCTCTCAGGGACTTAATAGACTATTCTAGCTTTTTAGTACGACTTGGGAAAAATTATTAGCTAATTATACAAACAAGCAATTTTGTTCCTCTATTTTTTGAGTCTAAATAAATGAACATAAAATATCTTTTAAGTGGATGTAAAAAAAATCCTGTAATGATTTGCCTGTAATAAACTTCATATATTTGTCTCAGAGCTAACATGCCATATATTTATTTAAAATGTATCAGCTTTTATCCGAAATAATTTTAATATTGCAGTTTAGTCATCAAAGTTGGGTACTTCTCTTACTTCACAGCATTTGTAGATAAAAGCAGCCAAAAGACAGTCTAGCCTGTCCCTGAGTGTGTATCTCTGCAGCATTTAGCACCCTGTTGTGGTTTAATATGTGACTTTACTGTAGACTCAACCCTCCTAGTCAATACCACCAGTAGAGGACCGATCTAAATTGTGGCCCACCACAATCACCTCAATTCCAAGCCACTTTAGAGGAGAGTAATCCTGAAAATAGTTATGTATCAAGACGAGCAAACAAAATGACATGCAAGTACAATCACCTGCCGTCATTATCCACTTTGGTCGTGAGCACACCTGAGAGAGAACTCACACTGTCTGTAGTATCCAAAGCTCCTGCACATACAGACTCAATTTCTCTTGTGACTTTGTGATTCACTGCAAGGATCCACTCACGGATCTGCTCCCAACTCCTCCTCAAGGCAGAGTAGCTAGAATAAGTTGGTTTTACTTCTGAATACAATTTACTTAAGTTTTCTCTAATGACGATTTGTTATCATAAGGAGAGGAAATGTAATGCCAGGGGATACAGAAATAGAATATATACAGTTTCACCTTTACTGAAAATCTGTCTACTTCTTGTTCAAACATTCAGTGTTTGGGGTCCCTTCATTTTTGCAGTTGCAAATTATTAACATTCTGCAGTTTCCCCCTCCCTATTTTGTAAGGTGTTTTGTTTTGTTTTTACAAAATCTCAATGTTATACACGTTGGCTTGGATTCACTGGCTTTATGCACCTACATGGTATTAGTAGTAGCTAATCTTAAGTCATTGCCACAAACACCACAATGGATGGATCCATTCAACCGTCCCCTTCTTTCTCATTGTCTTTCTAAATTTTTATCTCTCTATAAAAATAGGCCTATCTGTAGTTGAGATCTATTAATCAAAATTTTCATGTGGGGTTTACATAATTGGAGATTGACCAAAATATAGCATTTAGTACAAACAATTTTATTAAAATTCAAGTGTGTGTTAAAACAATGTTTAAGCACATCCTTTATTGTTTTGGTGTCAAGAATATGTGACTTTGGCTCAGTGCCTATAGCTCAGTGGCTAGGGTGCTGGTCCCACACACTGGAGCTGGCGGGTTTGAATCCAGCCTGGGCCTGCCAAACAACGACAACTGTAACCAAAAAATAGCCAGGCGTTGTGGTGGGCGCCTATAGTCCCAGCTACTTGGGAGGCTGAGGCAAGAGAATCTCTTAAGCCCAAGAATTTGAGGTTGCTGTGAGCTGTGACATCACAGCACTCTACTAAAGGTGACATAGTGAGACCCTGTCTCAAAAAAGAAAAAAAATGTGTGGCTTTTCCAAAAGAATCTGTTCTAATGAATATTATCTTTGCTTCTTTTTGATACTCAGTTGTTACCGTTGATACCTGTGCTCCCCTTCATGGGTTTAAAAATATTTTCCTTTTTTGATACTGTCCTAAATATTTTGAAAGAATTTTTATTTCTGACAACAAAATGTTTTTGACCACATTTTTTTTTGAAACAGAGCCTCAAGCTGTCACCCTGGGTAGAGTGCTGTGGCATCACAGCTCACAACAACCTTGAACTTCTGGGCTCTAGCGATTTTCCTGCCTCCGCCTCCCAAGTAGCTGGGACTACAGGCGCCCGCCACAATGTCCAGCTACTTTTTGGCTGCAGCCTTCATTGTTGTTTGGCGGGCCCAGGCTGGATTCGAACCCACCAGCTCAGGTGTGTGGCTGGCTCCTTAGCCGCTTGAGCCACAGGCGCCAAGCCTGACCACTTTTATTTTCCCTGCCACAAAACCTGAAACCAACTTTTTTCCAAGAAAACCTCCTTGTTGCTTTAAAAAAAGGTGTAAGAAAGCAAGGCTGGGTGCTGGGGGGCATGTGTGGTGGTTCTTCATGGGCTCTGTGAGTATTAAGGTGACAACACAATAGAGGCTACTTACATTCCTTTACGTGCAGGATAAGATTTTCCTTTTAAAAAGTCCCCAATTTATGATGATTTTAATTAACTTACAAAGAGGCAGAGTCTCACTCTGTCCCTCTGGGTAGAGGCCCGTGGCATCATCATAGCTCAAGCAACCTCAAATTTGGGGCTCAATTGACCCTCCTGCCTCAGTTTCCCGAATAGCTGGGACTACAGGTGCCTGCCACAACACCCAGCTAGTTTGTCTATTTTTAGTAGAGATGAGGTCTCACTCCTGCTTAGGCGAGCCTCAAACTCCTGAGCTCAGGCAATACACCTGCCTCAGCCTCCCAGAGTGCTCAGATTATAGGCCTGAGCCACTGCACCTGGCCTAATTCCTTTTAGTGAGTTACTTTTAAAAACTAGCTCTAGTAGGAAATTTTTAAAATAAAAAGTTTTGTTGAGTTATCAATTTTCCATTTTGTCTACTACCTGTGCTATATATTTTCTTATAAATCTATGTGTGTAAATTAAAATGTTGATCCTGCATTAAGAAGTTCTAGTTTCTTTTCTCTGGTTTTGTTTGCTCTTTGGCTCTTGGTTTTAGCATCCTGGAATCTGTTGCAAGTGTGCAAGCTTGGAAGGTTTTGGTCATCGTCATGTGGGCACATAACCAAATGCTGGATAAGAAACCACAGCGGAAGTGGGGAGGGAGGGGGATTGGTGAGCTCTCACCTAATGTGCACAAGGTGAGGGTCCCAGCACACCCCCTGGGGAAAGGGCTCAAGTACAACTTGAGCTTTACCTTAGAAACACAGTGTAACCTAATCATTTATACCCTCATATTAATCTGAAACAAAAAAACAAACAAAACAACAAGAAAATACTACAACCCAATCTAAGTTTGGCAAATTAGTGCTTTGACCTGAATTAACATTTTATTAAGAAATATTGGGAAGGCCAGGTGTGGGCTCATGCCTGTAATCTTAGCACTCTGGGAGTCTGGGCGAATCTCTTGAGCTCAGGAGTTGGAGACTGAGCAAGAGTGAAAACCCATCATTACTACAAATAGATTAACTGGGTGTGGTGGCGGGCACCTGTACTCCCAGCTACTTGGGAGGCTGGGGCAAGAGGATCACTTGAGCCCAAGAGTTTGAGGTTGCTATGAGCGGTAGGGCCACAGCACTCTACCAAGGGCAACAGAGTGAGACTCTGCCTCAAAGAAAAATAAATATTAGGAAATAAAAGAACTTTGTGAGGAAAAAAGACGGTATATTTTAAAATTTATTGAATTATAGAATTAAACAATTAAAATTATAGAATTTATTATTCTATGATACTCTGTTTCCTTCTTTAATTGATAAGGAAAATAAATATAATAAAAAAAAATTCCAACTCCTACAACCACCACCTCAGACACACACAAAGAAGGGTTCCAGGCTCCTGCTTCAGATTTTTCCCTCAGAGTTCTACTTTTTAAATATATATTCTGTTTTTCTTATTTATTTTCCTTCGTCTTGAGCCATTCACATTTTTTTTTGCCATTGGCAGTTTTACTGTCGAACTCCAAATATTATTACCTCGGCTTTTTACTCTCTTCTATCTGTTAAGCCAGCAGATATGGGATATCTGCATCAGAAAATCTGTCAGGAAATCCTATTCCATTATTTCTCAGAATGGTTCCAGGATTTGACCGCGTCTCGCCGCCCGCAGCGCCGACACCCAGCCTGTTGTACCGTTCAGACGCCACCCTCACCTCTTCTCCCGGGGGTCCCCCCGCGGCTTCCCTGCTTCACCTCTCTGTCCACTCCGCCCCGAGGCCCGGAGAGGCCCAGGAGGCCCAGGAGGCCCGGGTCCCTCTCCGTCCACTCCGCCCCGAGGCCGGAGAGGCCCAGGAGGCCCGGGTCCCTCTAGGTTCACTCCGCCCCACAGCCCGGGTCCCTCTCCGTCCACTCCGCCCCACACCCAACAGCCCCGGAGAGGCCCAGGAGGCCCGGGTCCCTCTCCGTCCACTCCGCCCCACAGCCCCGGAGAGGCCCAGGTCCCCCACTCAGGCGGGATCTGGCTCCTGCTCCGCCGCCTTGCGGCTTCCCTCACCCTCAGTGTCAAAGCCAGAGAGCGGGCGGTGGCCTCACAGGAGGCCCCACCGAAACGTCTCTGGCCTTACGTGTTTTCCTTCCCTTCCCTGTTAGGTGTCCTCCCACTCCAGACTTCGCACTTTCTATGCCCTTTGATTCCTCAAGTGTCCCAGGGTTCACTTTCTTACTTCTTTCATGTCTTAATTCAAGAATCACTTTCTGAGACCTTGGGCTCCCTACCTAACCCATCAATTGTCCCCCTATCCCTGCACCCCTACATAGTGTCCCTTCTCTGTTATGTTTCTTGTTTTCCTTAAGGCTTACCATAACGTGCCTTGCAGTTTATTCTCCTTGTCACTATTTTGTACTCAACTAGGATGCGAGTTATGTGACAACAGAGTTTTATGTCCGTTGGGCTCACTGATTTCCCCAGTGTTCAGAATAGTGTCTGGTACATAGTAGGTACTTTATAAGTATCTGTCAAGATGAATGGAGACTACAGGAGTGTCAGAAAATAGAACAAATTGGCTCAGCACCCATAGTACAGTGGTTATGGCGCCAACCACATGCACCAAGGGTGGTGGGTTCGAACCTGGTCCGAGCCTACTAAACAACAATGACAACTGCAACAACAACAAAAAAAATAGCCGGGCATTGTGGTGGGCCCCTGTAGTCCCAGCTACTTGGGAGGCTGAGACAAGAGAATCACTTAAGCCCAAGAGTTTGACGTTGCTGTGAGCTGTGACACCACAGCACTCTACTGAGAGTGACACAGTGAGACTCTGTCTCAAAAAAAAAAAAACAACAACAAATTAATCTTGAAAGAAATCAGAAAATTATACCAAATAATACATTAGAAACCACCCAGAAAATTTTCTTTTTTTTTTTTTTGAGACAGAGCCTCAAGCTGTCACCTTGGATAGAGTGCTGTGGCATCACAGCTCACAGCAACCTCCAATTCCTGGACTCAAGCGAGTCTCTTGCCTCCGCCTCCCAAGTAGCTGGGACTACAGGCGCCCGCCACAACGCTGGCCATTTTTTGGTTACAGCCGTCATTGTTGTTTGGCGGGCCGGGCTGGATTCGAACCCACCAGCTCAGGTGTACGTGGCTGGTGCCTTAGCCCGCTAAGCCACAGGCGCCGAGCCCCAGAAAATTTTCAGTGCAGAATGTACTCTCTAAATTTCATAAGGGCCATATTCTATAAAAGGCAATACTGTAATTGAATTATAGAACATTCTAGTTACAGTCCTAGTCTCATTATATGTATTTAGAAATCTCAATACCATTAGAAGTAATTTCCAGACATCACTGATGCATCCTCACCAGTTTTCACCCTATATTAAAAAAAAAAAAAAGCAAAAAAGAAAAGAAAAAAAAGCAGAGAAAATACAGAAAAGTACATCTAGGAATATAAAAACTTCAATATTTTTGGCATGGATTTTAACAGGTTCTTTCTACAACTCCCTATTTTGTAGTATATGCTTAAATGCAAAATAATAATAGAAAAAAACATATAATCACTTTTCATAATTAGAAACTCACAAAAGTTGACCTTATTTACCATAAAAGATTTCCCTCATTTCCTTATTCTGAATTAAAAAAAATCTTAATTTGCCAATTGTAGTACACATTTCTTTGTCTAAGTTTAAAGGTTTTCCAACTTTAAATTCCTCACATAGAAGTCATTTGTGAGCACACACCTCTAAAAATTACTGTTTACTAGGGAAGTAGAGTCTAAGGGTACTGGAGTCTGGGCTGGTTGAACAGAAAGAGTGGAGAGGCCTGCATCTCAGAAGCCACCACCTGCAGCCAAGATTCTAAAATTAACTTTCCCAGCCCCCTAAAGAGAACTTCCTTCAAAACCTTTAGCCATGATGAACTATTTAGTAAGAATTATTCTGGGTATATTCTTCCATAAAAATTTCACAATAACTCTATCAAGTCTTTTTCCTCCAGACCGGTAACTAGGCCCTTTCCTAAATAAATACAGTAGAATCTCTGTAAGTTGATCACCCAAGGGACTGTAACAAACTGGTCAACATACAGAGGTGGTCAACATAAAGAACACGGCCTGCTGTATTGATATGTACATATGGTGCATGTCCGGTGTGTGAAAATTAGGTCACTTAAAGTGGTCAATGTAGGGAGGTGGTCAACTCTGGAGGTTCTACAGTATATGCCTGGGAAAAAAGTTAAATACTAACCATAAAGTTTAGAGATTTAAAATACAACCCAATTAATAAAGCCCTCTAATTATTATTATTATTAGTAGTAGTAGTAGTAGTAGTATTTTAGACAGAGTCTCACTCTGTTGCCCTAGAGTCCAGGGGCTCAGCCTAGCTCACAGAAACCCCACAGGAGGTTCAAGCACTCCTCCTGCCTCAGCCACCCAAGTAGCTGGGATCTCACTCTTGCTCAGGCTGGTCTTGAACTCCTGACCTCAAGGGATCCACCCACCTCCACCTCCCAGAGTGCTGGGATTATAGGCATGAGCCACCATGCCTGGCCAGCCCTCTAAATAGTCTTAAAACTATTTAAGTATGTTTTGGAATTGTGGATCATCCTGGAAATTGAAAAAAAGAAAAAGCTGCAGCACTTACAATCTGACCTTTTAGAAACAATCTAGTAAACAACTGAGTATTACTAATGTTTTCTGGATAATTTGTTTTTGAAGAGCAAATAAGTCCAAATTACATTATGACATCTCCTAACTATTCTCAGTTAACTAACTGTTCTCATCTCCTAACTCTTCTCCTAACAGTCTCAGCAACACATTCTTCAAAGTAAATGGTGGGAGAAGAACAATACATTTTGAAAATAAGAAATAAGATAACTATCTTCATGTTTGTTTCTGAGTGGGGTGAAGTTCTTGTAAGTAAATGACTTTACTGAGTTGGAAATAGGAGCTAAAGAGTTTTTTGCTTTGGGTATCAGAATGTAGGATTTCACCATAAACCATGCTGATGGCTCGAGTGATAATGAAGTCGTTCAGAGGGTAGGAAGAGATGAGGGGAGTCGTGAGGAGACCTGAAATTTCTTTGAATGAAACCCCACTTTCTCTAATATTAGCAATAGTGAGAGAATCACAACTTGGAAAAGCTAACAAGGCTTTCCAGGCCTGTATCTGGCTTCCTAGGATTCACCTGGAGGTTTTCTCAGTTATGTCACTACTGTGCCAGCCTTAGTCAATCATTTGACATCCTAGACCGAGCATGGACACCTGCCCATCTCCACCCTTCATGCTCCAGAGCACAGCCAAGACCTATGTCCAGTGTCTCAAAAGATACATAGCAAGGCTGGGGGAATGCGAGAGGGGAGCAACTCGACACCAAGTTCAAGATGTGGCATTAGAAAATCCAGTTTGCCCTCTGGAGCTCCTAAGCCTTCCCGACCTCCTTAGCTGACCTGCCCACCATCTGAATGCTGTCATACCATAACACATCAGGCACCCACACTTCCTTATCACCCCTAAAGACTAGACCCAGGAGAGAGGAGCCAAAGGGAGAAAGTGGTTGCTTCCCAGACAGCCCAAAGCCAGCCTTCTGAGTCCTGGTGTCCAATATCCAACCAGGCTCTGCCTCTTCCCCTGGTGACCGCCACTGGGCATGTCCCTTGCCCCAGGCTTATTTTCTTATGTGACAGACCACATGAATATTCTCATCTCAGTTCACTGCAGTGAGCTCTACTCCCTTCCACCCCATACAAGAAACTGATTGGTACAGGCTGTGCAGGAATCACTGGCTGTACCGAGGAGAGACTGCTAGAGGCTGTTCATCTTCCGGGAGTGTGCTCCACAAGTCCCAGAGCTCTACCGTTGCTAAGAAAGCTCAGAGGTCCAGACAGTTAAAACTCATAAATGATTCGATGGTAAACAAGAATACCTACTGATTAATTTGTTTTAGAAATGTAGGGGCTTAGTAATTTGAATCATTTCAATGTATAATGATTACTTTCTATTCAGATCAAAGCACAGAAAATTATTTTTGCTAAATGAGAATTTAAGTACACAGCAAGTTTGGTGAATGAGGGCTTCCACAGAGGCCAATTTTCTGGGTAACTAAAATTTTAGCCACTAAGCACTGGGTTTATTTTTATTGGTATGAGTAACTTTCAAAAATGTATCCCATGACAGACTTCTCTGGGGAGTCTGATGGCTGCTAACCTCTCCCTTCTTTATCTCTCTACTTTTTCCCCTTTCAAAGAATTTCATACTCTTCATTCTGTTCTTACATTTAATTCCTTGCTGACCCCTTTTAACAATGGCATTGGGTAGGGGGTCTCTCCTATGCCCTCTGATTAATGCATTAATATTTCTTTTTTCATTGGGGGGGGGACAGAGCCTCAAACTGTCACCCTGGATAGAGTGCCTTGGCATCGCAGCTCACAGCAACCTCCAATTCCTGGTCTCAAGGGAGTCTCCTGCCTCCACCTCCCAAGTAGCTGGGACTACAGGCGCCCACCACAACACCCAGCCATTTTTTGGTTGCAGCCATCATTGTTGTTTGGCAGGCCCGGGCTGGATTCGAACCCGCCACCTCAGGTGTACGTGGCTGGAGCCTTAGCCCGCTGAGCCACAGGCGCCGAGCCATGCATTAATATTTCTTAAGCAATAATCTTTACCATGTTGTTTTAACTGAACACTGTAGTTATACATTTACTTTAACTATATATTACAGGCTGGGCATGGTAGCTTACATGTGTAATTCTAGCATTCTGGGAGGCCAAGGCAGGTGGATTGCCTGAGCTCAGGAATTCAAAACCAGCCTGAACAAGAGTGAGACCTCATCTCTAAAAATAGCCACGTGTTGTGATGTTCACAAGATTAGTCAAGTCCAAGAGTTTGAGGTTGCTGTGAGCTAGTAAGCCACGGCACTCTACCGAGGAAAACAAAGTGAGACTCTATTTCAAATAAAATAAAATAAATTTTAAAAATAACTATACATCATAACAATATACTAAATACTGTTTACTCCTCAATATACATCCTTACCCAGACTTCTTTTGAGCTTCCAATCTATCTATCTGATTTATAACTCAGCTTAAGCTCATCAACATTCTCACCAATCCTGCTCTTCCCCATGAATTCCTCTGTCCTAGTTAATGGGATCACTATTCTTCCAGCCTTCTAAGAAATTCAGTCTTCCTGAATGCCTTTGTATTTCCTCTCATCCCACACTGTGAGTTTCTAAATGATTGAAGGATCTCTTTAATCCAGCTCATTCTTTCTGTTCTCAACATTAGTGTCCTTGTTCTTGGTGGGCATTTGCAAAAGAATCTTACTAGAATCTTTGCCTCCATCCAGACCCCATTACCACTAAGTATTTTCAAAGTGCAAACAGAATGCCATTTCTATGCTCAAAACCTTTCTGTGACTAATAGCTTTATTATAAATAAGAAAAAGTCTTGTTTTTCCTACATGACATACAAAGACCTCCGTGTAATTTCCTAATTTTCTGCTACTTCCTGCCCCAACCCTTCTCTCCCACATGCTTTTTATTCATATTTACTTGACATTCTGGGAACACTCTGGGCTGTTTTACACTTCTTAGCCTAACTCACACAACCAACAGAATATTCTCCTTTGCCCCTACCAAACTACTCTACCATTTTCTTTACCTTGGAAACTCCTTTTGTCCACTGGGAACCAATTTAAAAGCTTTCTTCCTATAGGTTCTCTGTCTTTTGGCTAAGATCAATTGTAAAAGCATTCTTCCTCCACATAGACCTCCCTGACCATGCTAGGTAGAGTCAACTACTTCCCTAAATTAGATAGCCCTCTATGACACCAGATTCTAATAGAATTACTTATTTACAATTCTGTCTCCCTTAGATTAAATCATTGGTTGAAGGGATCATGTCTTGTTTATCTCTATATTCCCTCTCCTCAGTCCCAAGCAGTGGTGAAGTGTTCAGTGAATGTCTGATGGCTGGTTGTCTGGATGAATTGTTAAAGGTAGCTCTGCTACCCTCCTTTGAAATGAAACATGTAGACTTTGTGATTACTGCATTACTCAGAGACCTTTTTATTTGCTTCCAGGTTTTGGTTATGTGCCTCATGTTTGACATTGCTTTAAGTCTGATTTCTGGATAAGTGGACTGTTAACCTTACCACGTAGCTTTACAGCATACTCTATTCTAACTGTGGTCAAAATGACTGAACCTCATACTTCCATTAAGAGCTATGCACTTTAGAGTAAATTAGGTTACTCTAATTTGTCCCCCAAACGAGGTGTTACTTTTTCCTGACTATGTCTCTTAAAAAGTGTCTACCTTCCTCCTCCTCCACTCCCAGTATTTTATGTTTCAAATCCTTTTTAAAACATATACATGTAGACATTGTTAAAATTGATACCACTATCTTATTTCCATATGGAAACCTACACTTAAGCTGTAGCTGTCCTTCCCTTGTTACAATCTATCTCAGTTAAGTTTGCACTGATTTCATTGTCACAGACATTGAAAATGTATAAATGGGTATTTTTCTGAGTTTTACATTGCAATTGTGGCTATGAAAGACTGCCAGATTTCCAATCTAATGACACAGTGATTATCTTTAAACTTAATTCATTTATCTGCCTCACTTCTTGGCCCACAACCTCTCTGCTTTTCACATACCATTCCCAGTGAGGCAGAGTTTTTTGAAATTTGTTTTTCTGAGACAAAATTAACGTGTTCTTAAGTTTCAAGCACTGATCTCAAAAGCATTCAATAGTTAGTATAATACTAAAAATGCAACATACTTATTGTGTTCCTTTTTAAAGTTATGAAATCACATTACCTGTTTAGACTGTGATAATCTTAGGATGGTAGGGAATTCATCCTTAAACTCATCTATAAGGTCCATGATTGCTTTCTGGATCCCCTCGACTAAGACAAAAAGAGGTTAGAGTAATGAAAAACTCAACTTTCAAAAGATCCCTTAAATGATTCAGAAGACCATAAATTACTGGGCCAACCTCCTAGAGGCCTGGGAAAGCAAGGGAATCCCAGGGAATTTTATTCCCAGTTGTCCCCACACCCATATTTCCCCACAACAAGATAGTGTATATACTTCTTCCAGAAAAGTTCTTCAACACCTGTCCACATATCCACCCAACAGGTTTGATGGGCATGATGTGTCCTTGCCCGGGTTCTTAACTCTTAGCAGGCTTGTTGGCCTGGGCAATGCTTGTCCTGCTCTGCCCTAGGCGGGGATTGAGGCTAGCCTTCCACTGGGGAAAGCTAGCAGGAACAGAACCTGCAGCTCTCTGCTGGGATTCTTTGTTACTGCACAATAGGCCTCTGAGAACTTGCTACGGAATCTTCTGAAATCACTCTGGTAGTGATAGGAGGAAGAATGTATCTGGAGGCACAGCAGAAAGGGGGGATGGAAAAGGAGCCAGACCAAGGAATATGGCAATGTCAGTTGAATTTTGTCATGAATTCTGCAGTGAGACCTCAAATAATGGATCATCTGAGAACAAAGATTCCTTTGAAAAGAATTGGCATGTGCTTTAAAAGAAATGCTTCAGTTATATGCCAAATAGAAAAAGAAGCACCGTTAATTCAGAAAGACTTCTGAACAGATTGTTTTTGCTTTACCCAGTGTCTAAGTCGAACCCAGACAAACCTGTAAAGCTTTGCTTTGTCCTCTTCACAGTCCTGTTTCCCTTCACCTTCAGCCTGCTTAGTATTCTCTCACTTCAGATGACCACGCCTTTCCCACAATAAAACCTGGGAGGAACTGGACACATGTAAACTGGTTGACTACCTTGTTATGTTTTGGTGTGGATGAATTGAGATAACTTAAACTTCATTCCAGTTCTAAGTTCTTAAATTTAATTGTAGCTAGACCATTTTCTTCAGCACATGTAAAGCTGCAGCTGGTGGGGAAAGAGATCTTTGTCAGAGGCTTCCCCTGGCAGGTGGAGTCTGCCACAGCCCCAGCTCTCACTTTGTCCCTGATCCACCCTCCACCACCCCACCCTTGCTTCTCCCAAAAGCAGCACCTGCTTCTCTCCCTCACGACTCTAACACTTAAGATAACTATGTCCTGAACATTTGGAAAGCTCAATCCATTGACAGAAAAAAAAATCTTATCAGACAATGACGAACACACTGGGAGTCTATTAGATAATGAAACACTTTGTTTGCTCTGGTGAGATAGTTAGCCCTCAGAGCCAGCTGCAGAGGGCACCTGGCGGGCCCTCTCTGGTCCTCCTTCCTATTCTCCACCCCCCACACCCCGACTTTTTCTTTTCCATCAGCCCATTCCAATGTTCTATCTCCCAACTAGTCTCATCCAGTTCCCTATTTAGTAGTTCTCTCCATTCTAAACAGCCCACGGAATTATAAAATCTGTGAGAAAAACATTTTTCAGGCTAGTATTCACCATACTTAAAATATAACTCACTTTGTCTATTTTGCCTTTTTTTTGTCTTTTCTTACTTAATGACCTTTCCCCAGGAAGTAGAGTAGTGAAAAATGACAGGGGTGATAGAAAAAGAAAATTATTTTACATTTGTAACCTTATCTTCCAATATTTTGGTTTGTATTTAATTAGATTTTATGCCTACATTCTCATACATCTTATGTTATTGCAGATAATAAAGTTTTTTGTTTGAGACAAAGTAGCCCTGAGTAGGGTGCTGGGGCATCATAGCTCACAGCAACCTCCAACTCTTGGGCTAAAGCCATCCTCATGCCTCAGCCTTCCAAGTAGTGAGGACTATAGGTGCCTGCTCGTTTTTCCACATTTAGTAGAGATGGGGGCTCGCTCTTGCTCAGGCTGGTCTTGAACTCCTGAGCTCAGGAGGTACAGGGCAGTGGGCTCCCAGAGTGCTAGGATTAGAGGTGTGAGTCACCACGCCCGGCCTGAACTCATGATTTTTATGAATCCTTTTTTTTCTAGATGCACAAAGTGATATGAACTAGGATCATAGTGAACCCAATACAAGAAAAGCACTCAAGTATCTAAATTCTGGGCTGTAATAACATTCCCCACCACAACAAACCAGGACTCCTTGGAGAAATACCAGGTGTGGGACAGGAGAAGTTTAAGGTGAACCAGGGAGATCTCATGTCAGAGAGGCAGAAAGTTTCTAAAGATTAATGGGGTCCTATTTAAAGGAAACAGAGGCCAGCTTGAAGTGGTTCCTACCGCCTTACCTGTGATGATTGGACTTTACATTGGAAGAATCAGGCCACCATCATGGTTATCCAACATGCCATTTTGTGTTTCTTCATATAATACATATGAAGTATGTACCATCTATGATATATTCTAGCCAAAAATGTTCCCACTCGATCTAAATTCTAGGTCTGTCTTTCAGTTTTCCCAAAATACAGGCGATACAGGAGCAACCTGAATCCATGATTTTCAAAGACAGGTAATATTTTTGTTCCATTTTTAAATATTTTTACAGTCAAAGAAAACTGTCTTTTCTTTTTAAACCTGGTTTTCCTTTTAAGGAGCTTTTCCAGCTCCTAATTCATTCATGTAGTCTCTTTCCTTTCTTTAGAAAGTAATGCAGAATTTTTCTTTTTTTTTAATTTTCCTTTTATTAATTTCCTTATTGTTTTTTCTTTTTTTCTTTTTATTTCCTTGGGTTTTTAATTTTTATTTAGAAAGTTTCGTTCTTGTTTTATTGTTGTTGCTGTTTTTTGGAGATGGGGTCTCTCTCTATATCACCCACGCTGGTCTCAAACTTCTGGACCAAAGGAATCCTCTCCCCTCAGTCTTCTGAGTAGCTGTGACTGTGGGGGCATGTGCCACTGTGCCTGGCTAATTTTCAAAAAAGCATTTTAGAGATGGGGTCTTGCTACGTTGGCCAAGGTGGTTTTGAACTCTTGGCCTCAAGCAATCTCTTCCCCTATTTCCAATCTCCTGAGTAGTCTTCATTTTTAATAGGCTTTTATTTTCATCCATCTAAATATCAATTGTTTTAGTACCAAGTGCTACATACCTTATTGCTGAATATCACCACACTCACCAGATGGCCAAGGGGAGTTCTTTGAAGTAGGGAGGTATGTAGCCCGAGGGGTTTGTGAACTTGACTGTCATACCTCATATGTGTGTGTATTAACACACAGAGATAAATACTGGGGACCACTCCTGAGCTTTCTGTCCAGTTCCCTCATCTCTCTGTCTCCTTCTATGGAATTGAAGACAGATTTGACTACAGTGGCTCAATAGTATGTGTGACTTTTTCTTAAGACAATACTGTCAGTCTTCTCTTTCATCTGTTCTTTCTAATAGTATTTTTTTCTTAATCTGTTTTTCTGCTAATCTCTGGACTTTCTATATAAATATCTTCAGAACAGGAAGAAGACAATGTTACCTCTTCTTTTTCCACGTCTGTGCCAATGATCTTATTATCTTACTTAATGGCACTTAAGTCTCCCATAATGATGCTGAATAATGACTCTAGTGGGGTCTCCTACTTTGTTTCTGTTTTTAATTAAAATGGTTTCACTATTTTACTGCTTACCAAAAACCAAGAGTAAATGTTATTCTATGCAATTTTTTTTTTTGCAGTTTTTGGCCAGGGCTGGGTTTGAACCCGGCACCTCCAGTATATGGGGCCGGTGCTCTACTCCTTTGAGCCACAGGCACTGCCAATTCTATGCAATCTTCATCATGTTTAGTTCTCTCCTGTCCCCATTCTTGTTTTATTTATTTTTACTGAGAAATGATGGTTGAATTTTATCAACTTTCATCATAATTTATGAATATGATTACTTTTCCCCTTAGTTTGTTGATATAACAAATTATATATCAGCTTTCCTGATACTGAAACTAACTCTGCAATCTTAGAAAAAGATTTGCATTTGATTATAATTTATTATTTCTTTGATATCTTGCTAGACTTTGTCTGCTTAGATTTCACTTATAATTTATGGAACTATGTTCATAAGTAAAATTGGTCCATGGCTTTCATTTTAATTAATTAATTTATTTATTTATTATTTATTTTTTGCAGTTTTTGGCCAGGGCTGGGTTCGAACCCGCCACCTCTGGCATATTGGAGCCAGCACCCTACTCCTTTGAGCCACAGGCACTACCCCCATGGCTTTCATTTTTGTATTTAACAGATTAGTACCAAATTTTTGTTAATATGAACTGAAAGGTTTGCATCTTTCAGTGGTGTCTAGAACAATAACAAGAATTATTTCAAATTCCTTTTTCTTTTCCTTTTTTAAAAACAGAGGTATAATTTATATACTTAAAAAATGCTAAGTAGAACTCAGCTGTGGAATTATTTATTCCTGATTATTTATTTTTGAGACAGAATCTCACTTTGTCACCCTCAGTAGAGTGCCATGGTGTCATAGCTCATAGCAACCTCAAACTCTTGGGCTTAAGCGAGTCTTTTGCCTCAGCCTCCCAAGCAGCTGGGACTACAGGTGCCCACCATAATGCCCAGCTATTTTTTGGTTGTAGTTGTCATTGTTGTTTGACAGGTCCGTGCTGGGTTCCAACCCGCCAGCTCCGGTGTATGTGGCTGGTGCCCCTGCCTCTGAGCTGCAGGCGCCAAGCCCTGATGTCTTTTTAAAAGCCATAGAATTACCAACTTTTAAATTTCATATATGACAATTTACATATTAAAATATTCTCCTCTGGGGGCTAATTGTGGTAATTTATATTTTATTAGAAAATCTTCTCATATAAGATTTTCACATATGTTGCCAAAGAGCTGTGTGTAATTTTTAATCTTCTGTATCTATGGTATTTCAATTTCATATTTTTTTTCTCTTTTTCTTTAATCTAGGCTCAGGATGAATTTAAGGTAAGTACAAAGTTCCCCCCACCCCTTTCTCTTTTTTTTTTTGAGGCAGAGCCTCAAGCTGTTGCCGTGGGTAAAGTACCGTGACATCACAGCTCACAGCTACCCCAACTCTTCGGCTCAAGTGATCCTCTTGCCTCAGTTTTTCTATTTTTAGTAGAGCTGGGGGGCTCTTACTTTTGCTCAGGCTGGTCTTGAACTCATGAGCTCAAGAAATCTCCCCCTACCCTCAGCGTCCCAGAGTGCAAGGATTATAGGTGTGAGCCACTGTGCCAGGCCCAAAGTTCCCTTATTTTTAATTTCACTTAAACTGGCCTCAAGCAGTCCTCCTGCCACAGCCTCCTTGACTTCTTCTAAAAATAAATTTACCCTCATTGAAGTACTGAAAGCACTCTGCACCCATCTTTCACTTTATCCTGGAGATTTTTTTTTTTTTTTTGAGACAGACCCTCAAGCTGTCACCCTGGATAGAGTGCTGTAGCATCACAGCTCACAGCAACCTCCAACTCCTGGGCTCAAGTGAGTCTCCTGCCTCTGCCTCCCAAGTAGCTGGGACTACAGGCACCCGCCACAATGCCTGGCCATTTTTTGGTTGCAGCCACCATTGTTGTTTGGTGGGCCCACGCTGGATTCGAACCCTCAAGCTCAGGTGCACATGGCTGGCACCTTAGCCCGTTAAGCCATAGGCGCCGAGCCTATCCTGGAGATTTTTAAAAGAAGAGTTATTTGCAGTGCTTCCTTTGATCCCTACTTTGCTCCAAGGGTGATCTGAATTATGTTTCACTGTTTCCAAGTAAGTAAGGTCTGATACTCTATCAGTATTTATTTCTATGTATTTGGCTTTTAGATCAGAGAATATGGTCTATAAAATCTTTACTTTTTCTGACTTTAAGGTTTTCTTTGTGGCAACTACCTACCAATTTTTCATAAATGTGTTCTAAGTAATACAAAGGAAATGTATAATCTTAAGTCAAAGAATGTAAAAATGCAGTAAGTTGAGTTTATCGATTGTATTATTCAATTCTTTTATAGCCTACTAACTTTTGCCTATTGAATACATTGCTAAAGAGGAAATGTTACACTGTTCCACTGTTTGCATTTTTATCATGCTTTGCTTATGTTCTTCATTGTTTTTGTATTATTTCAAGTACTCACAATGTGGTGGAACTCTCATACACTGGTAGTGAGAATGTAAATTGGTATACTTACTCTGAAAAACAATTAGTACCACCAAATACATTTGAAAATACACATAGCTGTGATCACCAATACCAAACCTAGAAATATCCCCACTAGCACCAGGAGACACGGGCTAGAATGTTCATTGCTATAATAATCAAGAAATTGTAAATAACAAACACCCATCAACTGTAGAATTAACAAATAAATTATAATACATCCATAATAGTTACTGTACAGCATTAAAAACAAAAATATTATAGTTACAGGTAACATCATAAATAAATTTCAGAGATGTAATAATTTTGAAGATACAGGGAAAAAAGCACAGGACGATTCTACTTATATAACATTTAAAAACATTTCAAACTATACAATATGGTAGAAATACACGTATATGTAGTAAAGCTATTTTTAAAAACTAGAAAAAAAGCATTAACTTGCTTAGATTGTGAGGTGAATGTTTCCCATCTGCATTCTGTAACACTTGATAACATTAACTGTTTATGATATAAAATAGTCATCTGATTAAAACATAGAAATTTTTTAGCCTTAGAAAATTTTATAAGTTATAAATCTATGTTTTAAACTAACATTTTTCTTTTTATACACCTCACTCATCCATCTGCAGTCATCAACGTGCAATGAAGGTTTTCAGGCAGCTAAATATCTCCAGATACATGTTGGAACAGACAGTCTATAGTTGAAGTATTGCCAGAAAAATAAATAAGTAAATGTTACAATATATACGTATTCATAGCTCATATATTGTTATGGTCTTTAGTTAGAAGTCTTAGATTTATCTATTTGTGCTGCAACCTCTATAAAACATGACCTCAAATATAGATTTTGTATTTCCATCCCTTCACCTATGGTCACAGAGTGTATAGCAAACCTCATGGTCAAATCAGTGATGTTCTAACATAAAGAAAAAGAAAACTGGTTATGCTGTGTAATTTTACATAATTATAAACAAGAATACTGCAACGTTTGCTCAACAGCGCGAAACATGAAAATGGTAAAGGTCAAGAATGCATCCACCTTTCTTTGGACCCGGCACTGGCAGTGAGCTGACGATACGTCTTTAGAAGGAAACCCAGACAGGACACAATTCATCATGTGCAAAATGTGTCTAAATTTGCCATGAGACTAAATTTATTTTCAGCAAATGCCAAGGAGTCATCTTGGGGACTTCTAAATTACTTTGCGCAAAAATAATTCTTACACGTGAAGGACAGCAGAATATTGCCACCTCGAAATCCACCACTTTGACATAAGAATTATTTTGAGCTGAAAGTGATTAAAAAGAAGCAGACATGAGAACAGCTGTCTGCCCTCCCCTTCTTAGCAGGAAGGAGAGGACAATTCTTAATCATCAGTTGTCAGTGACAACTCTGGTGCTGCTCAGCCCAGAAAGGGCACCAGAGGAATCTACAAAATGAACCAATCCAAAAAAGTAATAATAAAATAAAATCGCCAATTATTGGACGCTGACAATCTAAGCATTTAATATATAAGATAAATGTTTTTTAACTTTTTTAATGAAGTATTTTCAGATATGTGATAAATATACTAAATATGCAGTATATTTAGTCTCTATATATAGTATAGACAAACAGTATAGAAGTCTGTTGCCCAGGCTAGAGTGCCGTGGCATCAGCCTAGCTCACAGCAACCTCAAACTCCTGGGCACAAGTGATCCTCCTGCCTCAGCCTCCTGAGTAGCTGTGACTATAGGCGCCAGCCACCATATCTGGGTAGGTTTTCTATTTTTAGTAGAGATGGGTCTCATTCTTGCTCAGGCTGGTCTCAAACTTGAGCTCAAGGGATCCTCCTGCTTCAGTCTCCCAGAGTGTTGGGATTATAGGTGTGAGCCAGTGTGCCTGCCAGTAGTTAGAAGTCTTAATACCACACATGCGCATACATGTGACAAAGCCTATTGTTTTTTGTTGTCGTTGTTTGTTTGTTGTTTGTCACTTTATCACCCTCGATAGAGCGCTGTGGTGCCACAGTTCACAGCATCCTCCAACTCCTGGGCTTAGGCGATTCTCTTACCTCAACCTCCCGAGTAGCTGGGACTAATGCTCAGAATGCTCGCCAGAATGCTCAGCTATTTTTTTGTTGCAGTTTGGCCGGGGCTGGGTTTGAACCCACCACCCTCAGTATATGGAGCCGGCGCCCTACCCACTCAGCCACAGGTACCACCCAAAGCCTATTGTATTTCTTTGTTGTTGTTGTTGTGTGAGACAGAGTCTCACTTTGTCACCTTTGGTAGAGTGCCATGGCATCATAGCTCACAGCAACCTCAAACTCTTGGGCTCAGCCTCCCAATGAGCTGGGACTACAGGCAGGCACCACAAGGCCTGGCTACTTTTTCTATTTTTAGTAGAGACTGAG